>CAMXCT020002224.1:531892-739392 GCA_947184155.2 Cladocopium goreaui | reverse complement strand
TACATGCATACATGCAAACAAACAAACGAACGAACGAACAAACAAACAAACAAACTGCAAAATGGGAGGGAGTGTTTCAGTGCAACACACAGTGCAATACAGTCAGTCAGCACTGTCCCTGCAATTTTCTCAGTGATCTCTCCAGTCTTTCCTTTTCCTTTATATACCTTTGTCCAGTTTGCCTCTGTGCTCCTACATCCATTGGTGCAGGTCCAGCGTTCGTCCCTGAGCCAGTGACATGACGCGATTGGTAGTACGCTAAGATTACTGACTTCACATTTTCATAATCATACGTATCCAGTGTGCGCATGTTCAAACGCAAGTGTTGCTGCAGTGGGCCAGTTGTCTTCTTCAGCAGTGTGGCGACCAGGATTGTGTCTGGTTGTTCCAGTGAAGCGCTCATACGTATTCTTCAGTGTTTCCCATTCGCTGTAGTCTTGTTCAAATTGGTCAGTCCTGAACCGGAATTCCAGTACTTTGGTCAACAGACTGATGTTCTGAGCAGTCCCAGGTAAAGCAAAACGTTGAGTCAACAGCCTCCAAGTCTCAAAACCATTCAAACCAGTGTTTCCTCGAACAAGCGCTGTCAGTGGTGATCTGATTCAGCAAGTAGTGGAGCTGTCTACTGATTACTACCAGGGCAGTGATGGCCTCCTCACTTTGCTCAATCACATTCAGTTTCTCATCAGTAACTTTGGGTGGGAGTTTCACTTTTCCCCCCAGTCCAGTTGACCCAAAGGTCGCCATTCCTACAGTTCTCCAAACAGTAGGGAGCCAGAGCTCCGCTAGCATGCAAAATGGGCGTTTCAGTGCAACACACAGTGCAGTAATACAGTCAGCACTATCTCTACAGTTTTCTCAGTGATCTCTCCAGTCTCAGTTGCGTCAGTCGTGTCCGGCTTGAGCCACGGAGTGGCAGTGGCGCAGTCAGGCAGCGCATCTTAACACAAACAAAACAAAAGGAAAGAAAAGAAAAGGAAAGAAAAGAAAAGACACATAGAAAGAAAAAAATGCTTTACTTCGATCTATCCCCGCCATGACATCGACGCGTTTTGTTACTTGCAAATCTTCTGGCATTCTATCTGACATATCTTCTGGCACTTTATCTGGCATATCTTCTGGCATTCTATCTGGCATATATTCTGGCATTCTACCTGGCATATCTTCTGCAATATGTTCTGGCATATCTTCTGGCACCCTATCTGGCATATCTTCTGACATTCTATCTGGCATTCTATCTGGCAAATCTTCTGGCATATGTTCTGGCAAACATTCTGGCACTTTATCTGGCATACCTTCTGGCATTCTATCTGGCATACCTTCTGGCATTCTATTTGGCATATCTTCTGGCATTCTATTTGGCATATCTTCTGGCATTCTATCTGGCATATCTTCTGGCATTCTTTCTGACATTCTATCTGGCATATCTTCTGGCATTCTATCTGGCCGTTGAGGTCCAGCGGTGCTCACTGAGCTTGGAGGGTCCCAGGTTGAGGTCGTCCCATGTTGGGGTCCAGCGGTGCCCAGTGCGCTCAGACCCTTGCAGTTGAGGTCCAGCAGTGCCCACTGCGTGCGGAAGTTGGCGAAGAGATTGGCGAAGAGTTGGCAAGGCGGAAGTGGACGTGGAAGTTGATGCACACATATTCGAGGAGAAACTGGAGGAGGAGGAGGAAGAGGAGGAGGCGGAGGAGGGGAAGGAGGAGAAGGAGGAGAAGGAGGAGGCGGAAGAACAGCTCTGATAAAATCTAACAACCCTCACCTGGCAGGTGGGGAACAAACAAACAAACAAGCAAGCAAACAAGCAAACAAACAAACAAATAACGAGACAAAGAAACAAAGAAACACAGAAACAAAGAAACAAAGAAACAACGAAACAAAGAAACAAAGAAACAAAGACAAACAAAGACAAACAAAGACAAACAAAGACAAACAAACACACACAAACACGCACAAACACGCACAAACACGCACAAACACGCACAAACACGCACAAACACAAACAAACGCAAACAAACGCAAACAAACACAAACAAACACAAACAAACACAAACAAACAAACAAACACAAACAAACACAAACACAAACACAAACACAAACAAACAAACAAACAAAGAAACAAAGAAACAAAGAAACAAAGAAACAAAGAAACAAAGAAACAAACAAACAAACACAAGCAAGCAAGCAAGCAAGCAAGCAAGCAAGCAAGCAAGCAAGCAAGCAAGCAAGCAAGCAAGCAAGCAAGCACGCAAGCAAGCAAGCAAGCAAGCAAGCAAGCAAGCAAGCAAGCAAGCAAGCAAGCAAGCAAGCAAGCAAGCAAGCAAGCAAGCAAGCAAGCAAGCAAGCAAGAAGCAAGCAAGCAAGCAAGCAAGCAAGCAAGCAAGCAAGCAAGCAAGCAAGCAAGCAAGCAAGCAAGCAAGCAAGCAAGCAAGCACGCAAGCAAGCAAGCAAGCAAGCAAGCAAGCAAGCAAGCAAGCAAGCAAGCAAGCAAGCAAGCAAGCAAGCAAGCAAGCAAGCAAGCAAGCAAGCAAGCAAACATTTAGATTTTATTTGCAGGTGTCATGCCACCGTCACCTTCCAGGCCCCCACTTCCCCAAGGGTCCGTTTCTTCAGGCATGCTTCGTCGGAGTTGCCCTGGATCCGAGTCAGGGCGTCCCAGAATCTTCAAAATTTTGGGAAAACATGCTGGGTTTAATTGGGACGGAATATCATGGGGATATATATGTATATATCTATGAAACATGTGGATATTTGATATTTGATATATGTATATATGTGTGTTATATTCTATATATGTAATGTATGTATGTATGTATGCATGCATGTATGTATGTAAGGTAATGAAATGAAATGTAATGTAATGTAATGTATGTATTTTATATATATATATATATTTTGCCACCGAAGCCGTTGCAACGTCACTGGAATGATGGGAGTTGGATTGGGGTAGCTGCCGCAAACACGCCGGACTTTTCAGGGGGGTGAATAAGTAATTTATCCAGATCGGCATCAAAATAATATCAAAATTACTGAAAATTACAGTCTACAATTGCTTGGACTATTTGGGGGGAGCTTCTTCAATCTTGAGGATTTCATCTAAAATAGGAGGTGGGGGCCGCCTTTTTTCGATAGCTAAGTTGCTGCCTGTAACTTGGTTAGTTCTAGGCTTTCTGGAGGGTACATAACTCTAGTTCATGGAGTTTAAAAACTAACTTTTAGCTGGGGCCCACCTTGCAGTATCAAGATTGCATATTTTTCCAGCAGTACCGCGCAAGGCGGTGGTGGAAGTTTCAAAGATAGGACATTATAGGAGAGGCGAGTTGTTGTGATACACGGATGGCAGAGCGAATCCACCGATGGACCGAAAGGTCGTTGGAGTTGTGCTTTATGGAGTGGTTGCAGTGGTCACCTCAACCACAACTGCTGGATGTAGTGTGGTGTAGTGTAGTGCAATGTAATTGTTGTTGCAGTGGCAGTTGCAGTTGTAGTTGTATTGTAGCGTGCTTGTAGTTGTAGTTGTAGTTGTAGTGTAGTGTGGTGAAGTGGGGAGCGTATTGTAGTGTAGTGGAGTTGTAGTTGTAGCTGCAGTTGTAGTTGTAGTTGCATTGTAGTGTAGTTGTAGCTGTAGTTGATCTTGTTGTAGTTGTAATGTTGTAGTTGTAGTTGTGGCTGTAGTGTCAAAGTAGTTGAAGTAGTAATTGTTGTAGTTGTAGCCGTAGCAGTAGTAGTTGTTGTAGTTGTTGTAGTTGTTGTAGCGTCGTGTAGTGTAGTGGTAGTGTAGTGTGGCGAAGCGGAGTGCAGTGTAGTGAGTTGCAGTTGTAGTAGTTGTAGTAGTTGTAGTAGTTGTAGTAGTTGTAGTTGTAGTGTAGTGTAGTGGTGTGTAGTGTATTGAGGTGTAGTGTAATGTACTTGCAGTTGTAGCTGTATCTGTAGCTGTAGTTGTGGTTGATGTAGTGGTGGTGGTGGTGGTAGTAGTAGTAGGAGGAGGAGGAGGAGTAGTAGTAGTAGTCGTAGTCGTAGTCGTAGTCGTAGTCGTAGTCGTAGTAGTCGTCGTCGTCGTCCTCGTCCTCGTCCTCGTCGTCGTCGTCGTCGTAGTAGTAGTAGTAGTACTAGTAGTAGTAGTAGAAGAAGTAGAAGTAGAAGTAGAAGTAGAAGTAGAAGTAGAAGTAGTAGTAGTAGTAGGAGGAGGAGGCGGAGGAGGAGGAGTAGTAGTAGGAGTAGTAGTAGTAGTAGGAGGAGGAGTAGTAGTAGTAGTAGTAGGAGTAGTAGGAGTAGAAGGAGTAGAAGGAGTAGTTGTAGGAGTAGTTGTAGGAGTAGTTGTAGGAGTAGTAGTAGGAGTAGTAGTAGGAGTAGTAGGAGTAGTAGGAGTAGTAGTAGGAGTAGTAGGAGTAGTAGGAGTAGTAGGAGTAGTAGGAGTAGTGGGAGTAGGAGTAGGAGTAGGAGTATCAGTAGCAGTAGCAGTATTAGGAGCAGGAGCAGTAGCAGTAGCAGTAGCAGGTGGTGGTGGTGGTGGTGGTGGTGGTTGTTGTTGTTGTTGGTGGTGGTGGTGGTGGTGGTGTTGTTGTTGCTGTTGCTGTTGCTGTCGGTGTCGGTGTCGGTGTGGGTGTTGGTGTTGGTGTGTTGGCGGTGTTGGTGTTGTTGTTGTTGTTGTTGTTGTTGTTGTTGCCACTGTTGTCGTTGTTGTGTAGTGTGGTGCGGTTGAACGTCCAAAGGTGGTCCGAACATGTTGTGTCTTCAAAATTTTTACTTCCAAATGTGCTCCGCGCCACAACGCCGTGCACTTTTTCGACATCTCAACGTCCAAATGTGCTCCGAACCTGTGGTGTTTTCAGCATTTTGACTTCGAAATGTGTTTCGCGCCACGACAGGGCGCACTTTTTCTGCATCCGAACGTCCAAAAGTGATCCGAGCATGTTGTGTCTTCAACATTTTTACTTCCAAATTGTGCTCCGCGCCACAACGCAGTGCACATGTTCATCATCTCAATTTCGAGACCGTCAATTTTTTACATTTTTTACTTCGAAAAATGCTTCGTGCCACAGCGGCGCGGGCTTTTTCGACATATCAATTTCCAAAAATGCTTCGAAACTGAGGTGCTTTGTATTTTTTGATTTGGAAATGTGCTTAGCGCCACAACGGCGTGCAACTTTTCAAACCAGCCGCTTTAGCGAGCCTACTTTTCGACCCTCCGGAGCCGCAAATCATTGGAAAAACGTAGCGTTTCGCGACTTTTCTACTTTTTGGCGCACCTGCATCTTCTTTCTTCTGATTCTTTCTTCTGATTCTTTCTCTTGTCTTATCTTCTTTCATCTTTCTCCTTTCTTCTTTCTTCTTTCTTCTTTCTCCTTTCTCCTTTCTTCTTTCTTCTTTCTTCTTTCTTCTTTCTCCTTTCTTCTTTCTTCTTTCTTCTTTCTTCTTTCTTCTTTCTTCTTTCTTCTTTCTTCTTTCTTCTTTCTTCTTTCTTCTTTCTTCTTTCTTCTTTCTTCTTTTCTCTTCCCTTCCCTTCCCTTCGCTTCGCTTCGCTTCTCTTCTCTTCTCTTATCTTCTCTTCTCTTCTCTTCTCTTCCCTTACTCTTCCCACCTCCGCTTTTTCATCTGTCCAAATTGTCGGAAGTTTGACTTCTAAACTTCCTTCGATGAGTCTCTGTGGCTATAGCCAGGGCTCTCTGACCTTTCTTGTGGGTATGGATGAAAATTATCAACCCGCCAGAAGGCACGATTTCATACTCCCACAGGGATGGTTCACAAATTGGCACCAGCAAAGATGGGGTTGATCTTATTGATCCAATTATGAATAGTTCTTGAAATAACCAAAAAAACACATACAAAGTCCCCATTACCCCTCCAAGATGGAATGCCCCATGCCATCCCATGTTTGGCCATCATTTTCATCATGTCTTCACGGCGATAGAACGGGAGTGCATCCTTATTTGTTGGAGATGTAAGATCAACCAAACAAAATCGACGAAAACTGGGAAAAATCAAACCAACACCTCCAGAGTTGTTTCCAGTAATTCTGGTGACACCCGGACATTGATGGTTGAAATGGTTTATGACATAGTTTCTCGACGATCCAGCTGCTTAGTTCAGATTTTTTTGAAGAATTGCTATCTAAGAACCAAACTCCTGGTTGAATGGAAATCATCCCATCAGTTTTTGGTTGGTAAAACCCACATCGTATACCTATTCTACCTCCTTCAATGAATTCTGATCATAACTGATCAAGTCCCGGTGTTTCTTGGTTAGATCCTCATTTTGTTAAAGGATTTAAATCAATCTCCATGATTTTCATTGATATTACCCCAGGTTCCTGGTTCTGTTCCTGGAACGACGGGCGGAAAGGTTGAAGTACCTTCTCATCCCGGAGCTACAGTACTTTGGCACGAGTGATGGGGAACCATGCACCCCCGGATGGAAAATTAACACGCCGCCCCCCCGAGGAAAACACAAAAAAGTAACATCTGACTACAAGAAAAAAACATCACTTCAAACGATTTTTTTTCGGGGTTCGAAAAAAAATGAGAACATCTTTGAAAAAAATACGAAATTTGAGTGAGACCCCAATTCATGAAGGATCCAACACGAAAGCAGGATGTTGTTTGGGGGAAAAGGATGAATAACTCCTTCACAAGGGCTTAATGGCTGTGTATTTTAATACTTTTAATCGTTGATATTCTTTGCTACAAATGGGAAATACATTTTTTTACCGCCCGAGATTGCACTCGCGCGGATATCAAGTTTAGCTCCCAGTAAAGGGAGAATCACCTATATCAATATTGGATTGTTTCAGAGAGATTTTTTTTAAAACAGGAACCACCTATATTTGATGGTCAAAACCATGTTGTTTTTTTCTTTTTCTGTTCATTTTTTCCTTAAGGATACAGTAACCATTGTTGCAGGTACCTGGCAGTTCCTGTAGCAAAAATCATGGAAGTTGAAGGGTGTCCCGCCTTTCTGGCCCCAAAGCCAAACGAAGCGTAGTAAGTTTCATAAGCCCATTCATCAGGGTTGATCGTGGTTGATATCCCGATCAAAATATGGAATGGAAAAAAGGGCTACTCATACATATATTATATATACATATACCAAATCCTTCTTGAGCATCTATCTATTTGGTTAATAACCCCTCAACAAACCCTCTCTGATCTTATCTCATCGCACTTGATCTTATCTTGTTTTCTCTCGTCTCCCCCTGTCTATCCTATCCTATCCTATCCTAGACATCCTATCTTTTCTTATCTTACCTCATCTGTTCTATACAAATACTGTATCCTTTCTTATTCTTATCCTTTCCTGTCCTACTCTATCCACCTAAACAAATATTATCTTATTGGACCTTATCTTGTCTTATCTTCTCTCACCCAGTCCTATCTTTCTTGTTATATCGGTCTTTTCTACCCTATCCTATGCTATCTTTTTCTTATCTTATCTAATCTTTTCTACATTGTCCATCTTATCCTGTCTTGTCTATGTTGTCTCATTTGATCATCTCTCACCCTATCTTATCCTGTCCTATCTTTGGCCACTGTATCCTTTCTTTGTCTATACACTCATTGAATCTATCTGATGTATCTAACTCATCCTGTCCTACCGATCTATCCACCAATCTATTCATCGATTTTAGCTATCCATCCATTCATATCAATTATATTTTTCAATATGTATATACATAGGGGCAAGGCCTGGGGTTCCCCAGAGCTTCAAGGAACCTTCAGTCTTGCCGTCTACTAAAGGTGGGGGGGGTGGGGGTGGTGTAGTAACATCCTGCGGACTGCGTAAGATGAAAGATGTTGTGGCGCTGATCTTCGTTGTGGTATACAGATGGGGGTGGGGGGGTGGAGGGGGTGGGGCAGGGTGTAATAACGTCGCGTGGAAGATGTTGAATGTGTTGCTACGTTGAGGATGTTGTTACATTGAAGTTGTTGAAGATGTTGCTACGTTGAAGATGTTGAATATGTTGCTACGTTGAAGATGTTGTTACGTTGAAGTTGTTGCATATGTTGCTATGTTGAAGATGTTGAAGATGTTGCTACGTTGAAGATGCTGAATATGTTGCTACGTCTAGGTTGAAGATGTTATTACGTTCAAGTTGTTGAAGATGTTGCTACGTCGGAGATGTTGAATATGTTGCGGAGTTGAAGATGTTGTCACGTTAAAGTTGCTGAACATATTGCTACGTCGAAGATGTTGCTACGTTGGAGATGTTGAATATGTCGCTACGTTGAAGATGTTGTTACGTTGAAATTGTTGAATATGTTGCTATGTTGCAGATGTTGAAGTTGTTGCTATGTTGAAGATGCTGAATATGTTGCTACTAGTACGTCTACGTTGAAGATGTTATTACGTTCAAGTTGTTGAAGATGTTGTGAAACTGAAGGTGGAAACGCAGTTGAAACAGCATGATGCCAGTTGGGATTCAAACACATGGAGGTTGCGTGTCACGACATACTGCCACGCCACTCTGACCGTGGCTCAAGCAATGCGCTGCAAAGCGGGCGCCTTGCACTGCACTCGTGCAACCCCCGAAATCTGGCTGGTTTCATACTGGCATCGGAGCATCGACTCCTGGCATCCTTTAAAGCTTGGGGACACACGTGGTTACCTAAGGGGATCTCAACCAACACCTGGCCATTGCGGCCACTGCCCAGTGCCATGTCTGCGCTGGAGTGCCTGACCTACTGGGCGTTCAAGAACCCCGCGAACGAAGCGACCTTCTCGACCGAGGGTGGCAAGCATGGAGTTCTTCGATCACCCCACCCCCACCACCCATGATGGTTGACCCACGGGAGTGCTGCCGAGTAAGATGGTAGAGTTAAGAATCTAATCTTTCATAAAGCACACTACTCACAGATCACACATGCACACACCATGGGCCTGGAGGCGAAGATGAGCACCCTGGACAAGACGGAGCAGGCCAAACAAGGACCGTTGGGACTGAGACTTGTGGAAGGGCTGTCTGGTGCAGCTTTGCAAGTGGCTAGGGAAATCAGCATGGAACAGCTGGCATCTGAAAAGGGCCCCAAAGAGTTGCTTGATTTGTTGTATCAAGCCTTCCAACCCAGGCGAACCCAAGAGGCCCGTGAACTGTATGCAGCAGGTGCTCAGGTTCATGGAATGATGTCTAGGCAGAACACAGAGCCTATGGTGTCATACCTGTTGCGCCGCAAAACGTGGTACAAGATGCTGCTGGGCTTGGATGCCGAGCTGAAGCTGCCGGAGCCGATCTTGGCGGAGCAGATCTTGGCTTCCTCAGGAATTTCCCGTGACCATCAACTCATGGTGAGGACTGCACTTCAAGGAAGACTGACAGTCGCGACCGTCTGCGACGAACTGATTCCCCAACATGCTCGAGTTCATCTGAACGAGTCCAAGGGCGGCTGGAACAAGAATCCCATCAAGTACAAGGGCAAAGGCATCGGGAAGGGCTACCACTCCTTCTTCGTGGAGACGCCCTATGGATACTATGAAGACGATGATGGGCATTCGCAGTCGCTCAGTGGCTTCGAGGTGGATGGATCTCCGAGCGCTTCAGCCTATGTCGCGGCCGAGCACTACGACACTGAGTATGCGGAGGAGCCGGAGGATGACCCCTTTGCGGACACCTTCATGGCGCTGATCTCCGAGGGCTTGGACGAGAACGATGCGGAGGCGATGGAGTATGCGGCCGAGGTCATGCAGATCGACGCCGAGGCCTTCTACGTTCACCAACGAGCTCTTCAAGCTGGACATACTGGTTTTGGCCGGGAGAAAGGCTATGGCGAGAACAAGGGCAAGATGAGTTCTGATGATCGCAAGGCAAGGATCGAGGCCATCAAGAGACAGACAACATGCAGAAAATGTGGACAGGTCGGACACTGGTCAACCGACTACTCCTGTCCCAAGAATCGTGGTGGGAAAGGAATGCAGAAAGGAGGTGGACCTACATCATCGACGGCATCTACGGCGACTTCACAAGGACGAGGACGAGGAGCTGGACCGAAGCAGAAGCCGAGAACGGTCTACTTCGCTATGAACGACTATGCCAATGTCGATGAGGCCATTCCGGACATCGAGAACCAGGTCCTCTGATGGACGCCCAATGTCTTTGGGACCTCCTGGACAAGCTCAAGTACCACCACCTCGAGCACTTCAAGATGGAGATGTGGTGAGAACCCCTACAGAAGGTGTGATCGTTGACAACTCTGGCACAAGTGGATCTGGTCAGACCGCTGATGAGATGCTGGATGCAGCGATCGCCGAAGCCCAAGCACGACGACGAGCCCAACAACATGGACATCGACCACTGCCGAGCTCTGCCCCTGTTGGTTCCTGTCCCTGAGGACGCAGAGTTCGACGACATGGACTTTGAGGACGCTCCACTGGCGATTCATGGACTTCATGGACAAGCTGGCTTTGTGGCTTACCCCACGCAACCTCCCGAGATGGAAAGGTTCAACGCCTTCCCTATGGTACCTGCTCTACCTGGAGGACATCCCAGTCCTGCTGAGACTGGAGTGGCATCTGAAGAAGGATGTCAACACCTACGCACTACGAAGAGAGGAAGCAATGGGCCAAAGGAGAAGGTGACCTGCTTGGACTGCAACAAGGTCCTACGTCATGAAACTCGAGCTGGAGCTGGTGCTGTTCCAATGGAAGTCAAAGATCGACAGAGCTGCAAGCATGAGAAGAAGCACTACAGAGGCACCACAGGCACGACTTGGAAATGGACGTGCACGGAATGCGGTCACTCTGAGACCGGCAAGAAGAACCCCGGCGAGACCGGAAGATATGGAGCTGAACAAGTATCTTCAAGATCGGAGATGGCGAGCTCTTTTGCACCTACAACATCTTCAGAGGATGAACGTGGACTTGAATTTCATCCTGGAGAAGTCGTGGCTTTGATGCAGAACAGCCTGGCCATTCAGACCGAAATGGGTGTTGAAGTGACACCACAACGGCTGGACATCATCTACAGCAAGTGCAAAGCTCTGGTCTATGGAGAAGGTTTTTCAGCTGCCACAAGACCATCACACAGGTCTTCGCCTATGCCAACTTCACCGGCATCGGCATCAGCTATGAGAACCTCGACATCCAATGGCAGCACCGAGAACCCCTATGACACAGAGATCTTCTGCACCGACAACACCTGCCAGATCAGAAGCATCCTTCCGATCAGCCGCTTCTGCTGCTCAAGGTGCACGTGATGTTTTGGATGAAGATCTGGATGCATGGGATCATGAGATCCTGAAAGGTGGCAAGTACAACGGCAAGCCCTTTCGATGGGTCTTCGACAACGACAACCAGTATTGCAAGTTCATCTTTGGCAAGTACAACGCTGGTGACCTACGTGACCCTTCTTTGATCGAGCTGGCGCGCTATGTGCACAAGAGGCCCCTCATCAGGACATTCTCATCACCTGAAGATCGACCTCCACAGGTCTACATGGTCAAGAATGACGACGCCAACATCACCGAGGACACCATGGTGGCTGTGATTGACACGGGCTGCAACAACACGTGTCATGGCTCAATCTGGATGGAAGCCTACTTGAAGGCGACTGGACTTCAAGTGCCACTGGAGCCCTGTCTGGGCAAGTTCAATGGAGTTGGCGGCAAGATCAAAGCGATTGGCATGAGGAGGATTCCTGTGACCTTCAGCTTGGAGGATGGCACTGAAGCTCAAGGCGTGATCGTGTCAACTGAGCTGGAGGGCAGCAACGTGCCACTGCTTTTGAGCACCAAGGCACAGAAGACCTTGGGACTCTTGCTGGACATGCATGATCGCACCGTCTTCAGCAAGTCTTTTGGGCAACATCTACAACTGGTGGATCGAGATGGACTTCCAGGAATTCGACTTCTACCTGGAGAACATGGAGAAGCATCTATGGCTTTGCACATCAACGACTCCACCATCAACGTTGATGACGATGACAACGACAATGAGGAGATCGAGGCTTTGGACAAGTCCGACAAGCACCTGATTGAAGAGGAGAACACTCTGGAGTATGTCAAGCTGGACGATGGATCGATCAAGCAGCTGACCAAAGGACAGAAGAAGATGCTGCATGAAGGCTTGGATGACTTGGAGAAGGAGGACACCGCTTTGTGGACCACACTACGTGAGAAGAACAAGCCCACAAAGACGCCCGGTCGACTACTTCTTCGAGGATGTGGCGTTGCACTCTTGGAGTTGTTCAGCGGTGCAGCGACCTTGACCATGATGGTGGCATCACTTGGATTGCCTGTTGCCGAACCGATCGACGTCCTGGACAATCCTGCTTTTGATCTACTTCGACCCGAAGGACGACGCCTTGTGGAGCAACGAATTGAACAAGAGGATCCAATGCTTTTGAGCATGGCACCCAAATGTGCTCCATGGTCCCCTCTTCAGAACATCAACGAGGCGAAGTCCGACATCACTGCTGAGAAGTTGGAGGAGGAAAGACGACAGTGGTATCCAGTCATCAAATGGCTGACAGAATTGGCCAAGAAACGTCTTCAACAAGGACGTGAAGTGAAGTGATGATCGAGAACCCATGGCCATCGAAGCTTTGGCAACTACGTTGCATGGAGGAGTTGCTGAAGGACAGCTTCAACGTCATGACTGGTGAACCTCTGGAACTATAACAACTTGATCAATGCCAATATGGATTGGTGGATGCATTGACTGGCATCCCACATCAGAAAGCAACTGGATTGGCTCTCTCGTCAGAGTTCATGAAGATCCGACTTCGACAACGATGCAATGGTGAGCATGCCCATGAGCCCATCATTGGTGGAACGAGATCAAAGAGATCTGAACGTTGGCCCAAAGAACTTTGCCAACAGATGGCTGCTGGACTCTACGATGAGATGGTCTATGGAACTTTGAAGCTGGCATTTCCAGCTGAGATGATCTACGAAGAGCATGAGGAAGCTGGCACTATGGACGGGATCTATGACGATGAAGATCTTGGACCTGCCATCAAGAAGAGGAGGCTTGATGACAACAAGGAGATTTTGAGATCAGAAGATCTTGAGGAGAGTCTCCCAGAACAAGTTCAAGACATGGTGATGGAACAAGAGCGAAAGAGACGAGGTGAATGGCTGAAGATTCCTCGCGCCAAACGTCTGGCAGTTCGCCGACTTCACACCATGTCTGGATCTGATGGAGATGTTGTACGAGCAGCTCAACACTTTCAACTCCAAACCTGCAAAGAGCTGGAGCCCGAAAAGCAACCAGCACCTGTGCGGGCTATGCGCCCATCCTTCCAACAGTGCTTCAACTTTGAGGTGAGCGCTGACGTGTTCGAACTACATGATTGCAAAGGAGGACGACACTCTTTCCTCAGCTTGGTGGACCTCGCCACCAAGTACCATGTTGCAATCAGAGTTGACTCTGGTGGAACCCCAAAGTCATCTACCTGTGCTGAAGCCATGAACAATTCATGGATTGCTTTTGCTGGACCACCTGCCTACTTGGTGGTGGATCAAGGAGTTCACAACAATGGGCGTTTCATGAGTCTTCTTGAGACTATGGGCACAATCATACGTCAAGTTGGAGTACAAACCCCTTGGCAACTTGGCACCGGTGAACGACATGGTGGTATCCTGAAGGAGATTGCCAAGCGAGCCATCTACGACAAGCAAGTTTCAGGTGAGCGTGATATGACTTCCCTGATCACAGAATGCGCTCGCATCAAGAACCACTTCATCAACCAGAATGGCTATGCCCCAGTTCAATGGGTCTTGGGCTATCTGCCCACTGACAAGACCAGCATGATCGACGACGACCCCGAGGAGATTCTTGGAGTTCACCAAGGTGTGGCCGACGCTGATGATGAACAAGGGCCACAAGATGTTTTCCAACGACAACTTCTGATGCGACAGTTTGCCAAAGAGGCCTACATGAAAGTTGATGCATCACAACGCATCAGAAAGGCCATGCTTCGCAAGAGCATGCCTATGAGAGGCCCGTACAATGTGGGCGACATGGTGAGCTTCTCTCGGAAGGGAAAATGGTTTGGACCAGCGAGAGTGCTGGGACATGAGGGCAAGTCATCGCTTTGGTTGATTCATTCTGCCCAGCAACCTCACAAGAGATTCTCAAGAAGCAGTTGCTGGAGTTACGACCGTCAAGGCAGAGGAGACGCACCATCTACCAGGATGAAGAGTCCGACGACAAACTGCCGTTCTCTGAAGACACCATGACAGCCGGTGCTCTACGAGAACAACGGCCAGTTCCCTATGTTGATGCACGACCTGCAGGAGATGATTCTCGTGAGATGGAGCAGGACTTGGCGGCCGACTTTGGTCCTACGTCACCCAGGACTCCTACGGCGACACCACTCCCTGGCGGAGATCTTCCTGCGGATCAACCACAACAGCGACCAACATACCCAAATCCAATTGGAATCTTTGATGATGCTCCTGACGAGCAGATGGTGGATCTTCCACGCACTCTTGGAGTACAACCACCACCAGGACTTACTCTACCTCAAGATGGCACATCAAGTGTGCAGAGCTTACCGCAACCAGAACCTGAGGTTGCACCACCTTTTACCCCACGACCTCCAGAGCAAGAAGCCACCTCAGCGGTTAACCCAGCGATGGAGAATTCAACGCTGACGCAATCACTGAGAAGGAGTGCGGACACTCTGGATGGAGTTTCTCTTTCAAGGAGGCAAACCTCCGACAGTTTTGTAGCTTCCAAGGCCGAGCGCAAGTATAAGAAGAAGACGCAGAAAGTGGGAGCAGGCATGGAGCTCCACTACCAAAAGGAGACGACAGAAATTCAGGCGCAATTGCAGGAGACTACGAAGAAGGAATGGAGCAACTGGGAACGTTACTCCGATGGCAAGTGGATCACTCAAGCTGATCTGGATCAACTACGACAGGAGAACCCCAACCTGAAGATCATCCCTACGAGATGGGTTCACACCAACAAGGCTGAGCCCAACCAACCTATGAAGCTCAAGTCACGACTTGTGGCGCGTGGCGATTTGGAAGATTCTTCGACTATGAGATGCGATTCGCCTACGGCATCACAGGCTGCGATGGGATTGGTTTTCACGTTGTCTGCCACGAGGGACACTGATCTCCACTGTGGAGATATCTCTGCTGCGTTCTTACAGGGCAGCACTTTGGACAGGATTTTGGTTCTGTCTGTCCCCAAGAATGAGGGCATTCCTGGTGTCGAGACCGAGGGCATGTACTACCTGGTCAGCAGCACAGCCTATGGCACCAAAGATGCTCCACGTGGCTGGTTCAAGAACCTGGATGGCACCGTGAAGAAGGAGACCTTCAAGCCATTAGCACATGAGCCTGCTGCCTATGTGCTTCATCATGAAGATGGAAGCCTTGCGGGCTGATGGTGGTCCATGTGGACGACTTACTTTGGACCGGTGGTTCCTACATCGAGGAGAAGATGAAGACTATCCAGGAGAAGTATAACTTCGGCAAGGTATCCGTCAACAAGTTCACCTACTGCGGCCGAGATGTGGTGAAAGACTCTGCAGGTGTTCACATTTCCTGCCCGAGTCTGATGGATAGAGTCAGGCCAATTGTCTTGACGCCGGAGCAAAGAAAAGATGGCAACAAGGATGTGGATGAGAAGCTTCGCGGACAGCTCAGGTCCGTGATTGGTTCACTGGCTTGGTATGCTCGAGTCTGCCGACCCGACCTTTCTTACGCCGTGTGCAAGCTGCAATCTTCGGTGCATGCTGCAACTATAAACGACGTGAAGTATGCCAACAAGGTCGTCGAGCTGGCCAAGCGGGACAAGAACAAGGGGATTTCGTATCCAAGTGGATCGCTGCGATTTGAAGATGCAATGGTGGTAGCACTGCGAGATGCATCTCATGCAGCTGACTTTGACGTGAGTTCGAGTGGCCAGAAGCTGGGTCATCGAAGTCAAAGTGGGCGACTCCTTTGTCTGGCCGCCCCTGATTTTCGTGAGAAGCAGCAAGGCCATTTGTTGCTGCTTGAATGGCACTCGACCATTCTCAAACGAGTGTGCCGTTCGACCTTGCAGGCCGAGACTCTCAGTCTTCTACTTGGAAGCGAAGAAGCAGAACATCTTCGCGTTGTCCTCTATGCCATCAAGGACCCTGCAATTCATCGACCTGGATGGATCGTGTCAGCCCAGGACAGCATCTGTGTGGATTGGTACACAGATTGCCGCTCTCTTCACCAACATGTCAACCAAGAAGGGCTGCACGTGGTGACCGACAAGCGACTGGCAATCGATCTGAGTGGAATCCGTCAGCAAGCTTGGCGCCGTGAAGGAGAAGAACATGGTGACCCGCTGATCACCGACCGTGTGCCGAGTGACGCGACCACGCGTCTGCTGTGGACATCCACAGATCGTATGCTGGCTGACCCCTTAACAAAAGGGATGCGCCACATTGGCCTAGAGAAGCTGATGACAGGCGCCGAAGTGTGTTTGATCCCAACAAAATTTAAGGTGTGTGAAACTGAAGGTGGAAACGCAGTTGAAACAGCATGATACCACTTGGGATTCAAGCACATGGAGGTTGCATGTCACGACATACTGCCACGCCACTCTGACCGTGGCTCAAGCAATGCGCTGCAAAACAAGCGCCTTGCACTGCACTCGTGCAACCCCCGAAATCTGGCTGGTTTCATAATGTTGCTACGTTGGAGATGTTGAAGATGTTGCTACGTTGAAGATGCTGAATATGTTGCTACGTCTACGTTGAAAATGTTATTGCGTTCAAGTTGTTGAAGATGTTGCTACGTCGAAGATGTTGTTGCGTTGAAGATTATGAAGATGTTGAAGATACCGAAGATGTTGCTACGCTGAAGATGTTGAATATGTTGCTGCGTTGAAGATGTTGTTACGTTGAAGATGTTGAAGATGTTGCCACGTTGAAGATGTTGTTAGTTAGGTTGAGGATGTTGTGGACTTGAGGTTGAAATCTCTGGAAGATTATGACATTTCCAGATGATCAAGAAAAATGCTGAAATTCTATCAAAAACCCAATTACACGGGTTTCTACAAACTTAACATTAGATAGCAAACATCCCAAAGATAAAAAATCGTTCTTTCCACGCCAACAAAGTCATACTATGTTGGCGCCGAAATGAATCCATTCAATGTATTACCATGGAACAGTGTACAACGCACTAAAAAATGACATTTCATGATCTCAGTCCAGCTCCACTTCAATTGCGTTCCCGGGAACCTCAAGCCTTTACCCTACGCACATATATA
The DNA here is from genome assembly GCA_947184155.2 of Cladocopium goreaui. Lineage (NCBI taxonomy): Eukaryota > Dinophyceae > Suessiales > Symbiodiniaceae > Cladocopium > Cladocopium goreaui. Next base: position 722,202 of record CAMXCT020002224.1, on the reverse strand, counting down.
TATATACATGCACACATAAACAAATCTGTGTGTATATACATATATACATATACCTACACGTATATCCGTATATCTCTATACATGCGCAAACACAGATGTACAAACACACACACACATGAACACATGTATTGTATGTATCTTTATTTTTCCACGCATGCATGCATGGATACATACTGACCTGCCTATGTGCATATGTGTCTATGTATATATACAAATACAATTCCTTCAAAAATATATATATATATACATATATATATATAATATATATATACATATATATATAATATATATATATACATATATATATACATATATACACATTAGATACCTTTGATACGTATATATATACACACACCTTATATTTGTCTCTTATGCATACTATGTATATATATATATATGTATACATCTTATACATATATATATATTTATAAATACACATACACACAAACACATACAAATACATGCGCACACACACAACTATATTATTGCACATGTATATTATCACACAGGCATATTTTGACCTAATGTATTGCATATGTTCCTGGTTCTCAGTTCCGTCGCTCCTCCTCCCTCCTCAATATGGTATGGTACCCTTGTGTATGTATGTATACATGATTATACATGTATATATGTATATATGTTTTAGATGTTTTATGTGTTATCATGTATAGTTTTTTTACTCGAACCTATCGAACTCAGTATCATGTGGATGCAACATATATCTTGACTTCTCCAGAATTGGGGGTCAGCTCAATTCTTGAAACCTAAGCCTTCTGTACCCCAATTTCCGCGCCAGAGCGCAGATCTCCTGGAACATCTGAGGCTATAGTCAAGACAATCTTTGAGTTGTGAAGGTGGCTACACCAAGTGGAGCTCGTGCTACTCACGAGAAAAGAAAATCTCCCTTAGAAAAAATGGCCCGAGGCGATTTGATGGAAATGATCTGAAAACGATCTAGTTCGAAAAAACCTGACACGAACATCCAAAAAAAGGATTCAAAAAAAGATGGTTTTGTGAAGCGAGTTCTCAGGGAGATCTCCATTCTTTCGGCCGCAAGCATCCGAAGGTGACGTCCGGTAGCCCGGTACTCTACTCACGTTTTGTTGTGAGACGAAAGCGTGAGGAGAGCTTGACCGGTAGCAGGCCGGCCAAATTTTATCAGTTCAAAAATGGGATGCATAGTTTTTTTATTATTCTTTAGATGGCATTTTATGTGGCCAAAAATGGATAGCATTGATAGCATGATGACATATCAAGGGTATGTGTTTTGATCGTTGTGTTTTTGGTGCCTTGAGTTTGGTGACTCTGGGACTCAGTCGGATCTCTGGAAAAACACGTCTCCATGTGGAGAGATCTTGCACTGGTCGCAAACTCTTCGAAGTTTGTCGGCTTCTGCACTTGATGCCAATGATCCACGATCATACCAATGGAGCAGCTGATGTTTCATGTTTGGTAGAAGCAACTATGAAAAAAACATCGCCGGGTTTAGGTGTCAGAGCGATTGAATTCCAGGCATCAGGTGCATCTATTCCCCCCAAGTTTGGCACGTCTTCTGGGCGGGTCATTGCGTAGACTTTACCAGGGCCTGAGAAACAACCATTGTGGATCTGAGGAAACGTGAGTAGGAACATGTGAGAAATCCTAGGCGAAGAATTATGGGAATACTCCAAGATTTGAATCTGCGAAATCTTTTAAGGTTGAATGTGGACTCAATTTTCTCACCTGTCTGCAAACTTTGAACATACAGTAAGAACCCAAACGTCAAACAGAATTCTGGATTTTGTCTGAAACTGGGCAGGCAGAACGGTTTCTACGACGTGAAATGCTTGAAACAGGACATTATTGGTTGGGTATCTTGTTTTTTTCTTCATAGCCAGCTATTTCTCGCACCCCCCAATTCATGAGAGAACAGTAAGATCCTATTCACTTTTTATTTTTCTACCGATAGCTAGGTGTTATTATGACAGATGGAGATAAAACAGCACAAGTTTTCATACAGTTCTTCCTGTGGCCCTGTTGGCTGCGGTCCTGGAAGCCTTTATTTTTTTGAAGCTCACCCATTTTGAGAATCAGCCAATCCCCAATAGCGTTCACATCTTCCAATTTTTTGGATCTCACTCGTTGAACGGTGAACTGTTTTCGCAGAAGCTCATGATGTCATGGTTTCCGCTTTCGATCTATCATTTTTAATTACGGGTTTTCTCGTCTGGAATCTTCTATTCAACTTTTTTTCGAGATTTTTGGGAGAAAACCAGGCCCTGGAGAACGCAACTGAACCCAGCTAACCTTAAGCGGTGCTCAAAACTCAAATCTTTCGCAAGTTGAAGCAGGGCGCCCTCCCAGTTCCTCAAATTTGGCACTTGAAAATCATTGGGTCTAGGGATTTGAGCTGTTGTTGAGTTGTTGAGATTTCAACGATGGTGCCAGAACTGTTGGAGCGGCTCAGTTGAAGTCCTAAGCCGGAGACTCTCTCAGAAATCTTTCAATACGGCAATACGGCTCCGCTTTCTCGAGCAGGGCTGGAAAATTCATTCCATTTTTCTCACAAGAAAAATATAAACAGTGCCAAAGAAACGGAGATGCAATTGTGATTTTCAATGGGGGATTTTCCAGCATGCCGGGTTGGATTACCGGAACGTCGGAAGGTATTCTTTTCCATGGAGTTCAAAGGGTATCCCTCCGGGCCACGAAAAACCAAATGACACTTGTCTTAGGTCCGTGAGCCACCATGTCGCCCGCGAAGCCGTGCAAATTTGTGGTACCCGTTGGAACGTGGGGATGCAGTTCCACTTCAGTAGGTCTATGATCACAATATGTTACAATTGCAGGGGAATCCCAACTTATGGGAGTGGATGTACCAGGGTTACATATGGTTACATCCTCTCAGAATTCCAAGTGTAGCCCCAAGTACGAGCCCATGATCTGTGGCTGTGTGATGAGTCAAGCTTCAAAATTTGCCATTGGAATCGACACTCCCACTGAGACACAGGGGGTCATGATTCCAGGTGTGGTTTGAACAAGATTAATCATTACATATCAGTAACCAGTATATTAAAGTAGCCATTGTATCAACCATTATTAAATTAGTAACATCTATTAATCATCATTTATCAACCATCATTAACCATCATTAACCATTGGATCCTTGTATTGGTTCCTTGTTCACTCATTAACCGTTCAATTTTGTATGTGCTTATTTGTTGGACTCAACGGAGGACGACCTGTCCATCCAGTCATCATCCACTGGAGGCATCTCCCGCTCCACGAAACACGTAAAAAGCAGCTGGAAAAAGGTGACACGCCTTCGGGCCTTGGGGAAACTCGGTAAGCTGCGAATGGAATGCTTGGCTTTTGACCAAGTTATGGGATGCATCTACTGGGCCGACGGAGCCCAAGAACCATGTGGGATCCAAAAAATGGGCTTGTCAAAACGGGAGTTCCACCTTGACCAAGCACGGGTGCTCCCCAACGGTCCTTCAATTTTGACTGAAAATGCAGGCTTCCAGCCAATGGATTGCTTCAATGATTCTAATGGTTGTGTAAATTGGATTTTCATCATGCCATATTTCATATGGATCGAAATACCTATTGGGATCCAGTTCAAGTACAGCTACAGTATCCGTAAATTTTGACCAGGCTGTCGGAAAATATTTGACCCTGGAGCTTCACTTTGCGTGGAAACGTTTTCGGCTCAGCGGGTGCGACGCGGAGTTGAAACGTTTTCGACACGGGGTGAGAATCCAAAGCCGAAGTGCTGAAACGAAGCCATGGGCCTGGCAACCCAGTAGGCTGGTATGGATTCATAGTTCGATAGGATGGACTAACCAGTTTTCCACGATGTTCAAAGGAACTTTTGCGTCGGGTATATATAATTATATATATATATATACATATTACATATTATATATATACATATACATATTGTGTACATTATATGTACATATATATATATAGTTAATACATATTCTATATCTAAGATGCTATGGGTTGTGTCAAATCTTTTCCAGCCCCATAGACGTAAAAAAATTGGTCATTTGGCAACCTTTCGGGGTACACCCCCTATGACTGGGATGATTTACGATAAGACTGCGGGTGTTTCATATTGGGACGTCGACCCGAAGGGCACCAATTCAGGAGCATTCTCCCCGAACCCAATCAAGCCGTCAGCATGTTCGGGGATGCGGATGACAGGAGATGAAAATGCTAAGAAACAATGAACAAGAGCAGTACCTAACAATTCTTTGGCGTGTCAAAAAGAGTAAGAAAACATTGGTTGTTTTCCCAAATCTGGGTGAATCTTTTGTTTGGCTTGATGGGTTCATCAATAATTACGCCGTAGTTACGGCGTAGTTCACAAGACATCCAGGGGGATTCGTGCAGATAAAACCTTTTCTATCCCAAAAATGTGTTGATATGATTTCGGACGGTCCTAAAGATAAAGATGATTTCAGATGAGCATATTTGGTACTCGTATTCTAAATTTGCAGGTGATTTCGAATGTTCCAATGGCCACAAACTTTGACCCATAGCCTACGTTCCCCAAATAAGTTGGGGCCCCTATGGTGAAACAAGAATTCAGTGGCCTCGTTTCCAACTAGTTCACTGGCCCGTACTGGCCCCTTGTCCCCCGGTCTCCAGAGTTCCCTGGGAGTGACTTGGACCATAAGGAGCCTACAAATACCTTGAAGAGATGTGGCGCAAGAAGCAGTCAGTAGCTTGGCAAGTTGGCAACTGACTCGGAGAATTATCCAGGCCTTCAGGGATTTTCAAGAAGGATTGATACATTTTTATTGAAGTGTTTTTTCAAATGTCTTGAATTCTCAATAGTAGAGCTTTGCTATGCTTTGCTGTTGGATATTTCTTTTGGTGACAGCTACATGGCAACGCCTCCAAAAAAACACAAGACCCTCACGATGGCAATGGATGGTCCATATCCCCCGCGATGCCTGGATTCTGAGATTTCTGATTCAACACGTGGTGACTGCTTCGATTCATCTGATTCTCTGAGATATGAATTTCCATCTTTCTTCTGATTCTACCGCAGTTGTTTTGGAGAGTCCAGTTGGGTGACTTACTTGCTGAGATAATGATGGTCCAAGACTGTCGAAGATGAACCATTTAATGGCTTCGTAATACGGGCTTCTCTGAACAAGGGCTAGACTTTATGGTCATGTTATGGGGAAATGGTGATAAACCCAGGTTAATCATGTATATATTATACACATACATACAGTTACATACACATGTACACACACACACCCATACTATATATATACATATAAATGGGTGCATATAGAAAAACTATTAAATATACGGTATATATATACACATAGGTATGTCTACATCTCTCTCTCTCTCTCTCTACACACACACATATATATATATATATATATACGTATACATTCAGTAAATGAATATCAGCAAGACATTCTCAGGACATGTCAGTTTGGCTCCCCAGTCGCAACGCAGGACGTGATGCGCTTTCTGGCGCGTTTGCGAAACTGGGAGTTTCGTCAGCCCCTTCGGCGAAACTGGACGTGATGGTTTGGACACAAAGTTGTGCCAAGTCCTGAAACCATGGAGATTATGATTTAATCCACTATGGGAATCCCTATCAACCAGTTGGCCATTGCTCCTTTAGAAGCCCAAAGTGGGGTACCTTGTTGAACTATTTCGAACTGGCCAAATTTAGCCCAGGAGTTGGAGACATGGAGAGTCCATAAAACATTCCCCAACCTGGCCTTATCAGAGATGATGGTCATGACGTGGGTTTTATCATGAGAACTGGAGTTGGATGTATGTATATATATATACGTATATATATATACACATGTATATATATACATATATATATATATATATATGTATACGTGTATATATATATATATACATATATATATGTATATGTGTATATATATACATGTATATATATATACGTACATATATACATGTATGTATGTATATATATATATATATATGTATGTATAGTATATATATGTATATATATATGTATATGTATATATATGTGGACTATTTATGTCTATTTCTGATTTGGAAGTTTGACGATGTTTTGCAATGTTCTTCCTAATTTGCAGATATTCATTTGACTGAGATTGGCTCGAAGTTGGGGGGTTTGCAATTTGGGACTGGAAAAACACGACCAATTCGAAGTATATGTTACGAAGACTCCAAAGGACCTCCATTTGTGTTGGTGAGATTCGTTCAGAATTCAATGTTCATTAAATCATTAAGCAAGATTAAGCAGCCATATTTCCTGAATTCACATGATTTCAGGCCCGTTTTGCAGTGAATCTCAGTTGCCTCCTACTTGGATGTACTGGACGTGGCCATGTTGTTGATGGGAATTTTTCAGGGCAAGCATCCCATTACCCAACTTCTTTCAGGTTACTGCATGAGAATTCAGCCAGAAACTTTTGGATTATCCCAAAATCCCCTGCAAATGGGCCTCACATAGGCTGAGCTACTGAGGCTGCCTGCAGTGCATCGTTGTAGCCGCCCCACGCGCCCAGACAAAGCGCGGAAGGTGGGATACAAGGCCGGGGCGGCCGGGGCTCTCCTGGCCCTTGACCTACCAAAACAAGACGGGGAATATTTGGAGGTGATTAACAACTGAATAAGCGGTTAATAACCATAGTTACAAGCCATTTGTAAATGGGATAAGCCATTTATAAATTGGGACTTACGATCATCAGGTTCACTATATAATCAGGTACTAAGTGGGATGATCCTCCAAGTAGTAACCCCGAAAAAGGATGCCGAGCATTTCCAGGATGGTAGTTCGATGATGTTTTACACGCATTCTCCAGCTTCCCAACTTTTTCTATCTGGGGTTGCTGTAATGCAACATGATGTATATGCAAGCCATAAGGAGCCATAAGGAGCCATAAGGATCCATATATGATGTTTTTCTTTAGAGTTAACGAGCTGACTGCTTTGATGTCGTGGATCCTGCGGTGGATGGTTCCAGAGATCATGGCGAATCTTTGGCGTCAATGTTTTGGAATCAAAGTGCTGAAACATGGATAAAACATGCAGTTAAGGCCATTTACCAGTTATAAATGGTGAAAAACAGTGAAAAACATGATTATAAATAGGGTTACAATTCCCTAAATGAGGTTATAACTGACTTATAACGGGTAAAGGGCCTAAACTGTGGGGATAAAGGAATTATGGAGTCATTTGCATCCAAGCAGTAGCTTTGGGGATGACGTAGGGTGGACTGGGCACTGAGCCAATCCTCCCAAAAACTAGGCAATTGGGAGTTTTACCGTTTCAAACATGGCTATAGAAGCGAGGATTTTTTGGTAAACCCTGTTGCTGAATGTGTGCTTTCCTTGTGTGCTTTCCTTGTGTCTTTTGTGACAGTCTTGGAGAAATCTGGGTTCTTTGAAGGGGCACTCTAGCATAGATTAGACATGTTGATCAGATGATGTGTCCTCTGCGAAAGCATTTGTCTTCCCGCCTTGCAGCGGTGTCAGGGCAAAGTTTGGGTGCATTGAATCCCTTTTTTCTTCGCGATTACCCCCAATGACATAGGTGCATAGCTCAATATGTTGATTCTATGGTAGGTGAAGTCTGCTTAATTTCGCATCCTTGATGGTCAAATCGGGTTTTTTGATGCTTTACCCCAGTTCCACCATGGCTAAAGCTAAGCTGAAGCATTGTCTTCTTTGGTTCACGCTGCAGTTTTTTTAGCATTCTCATCTTCAAAATGTTTCAACGCTAAGTTTCATAGGAGAAATTCTTCAAGATTTATATTAAAGACCTAAGTTACATTTCAAGCATTTACAGATATAATCTGTTATATATATATATATTAAATGTAATATAGATAATATACAATGTATATAATATACAACGTATATAATATAAAATATACAGTATAGAATATATAATATAATATGTAATATGTAATATAAAATTTAATATATAATATACTATAATATATATATACACAATATTTATATAACATTGATATAATAACAAGCAATATAATGATATACATATATTGAATATTGAATATTAATAATGATATATATAATATAACATATATAATATATAATAATATATATAATACAATATATATATATGTATATATTATAATATATATATAATACAAAAATATAATATATAATATAGAATATAGAATAAACTAATTTAGACATATATATATACATATTATAGTACAAATGTAAATCATATAATAATATACATAATATACGATAATATATATGTATATGATATTTATTTAATATAATGTACAATATATAATATCATATATATACATCATATAATATATTATATATCTAATAATATACTATAATATTTATACTATAATATGAATTATATAGTATATACTATATAATATGAAATATATGTAATATATTATAACATAATATATATATAATATAATATAATATATATTATAATATTTAAAATAATTTATATAATATATAAAATATAATATAATATATATTATAATATTTAAAATAATTTATATAATATAAAATATAATATAATATATATATAATATAATATATATATAATATAATATATAATATAATATATAATATGAAATATATGTAATATATTATAACATAATATATATAATATAATATAATATATATTATAATATTTAATATAATCTATATAATATATAAAATTTAATATAATATATATATATAATATAATATATAATATATAATATATAATATATAATATATTATATATAAAATATAATATATAATATACAATATTTAATATTATATATAATATTTAATATTTAATATATAATATTTAATATATAATATTTAATATTTAATACATAATATATAATATATAATATATTATATAATATTTAATATATAATATATAATATAGAATATATAATATATAATATATAATATATAATATATAATATATAATATATAATATATAATATATAATATATAATATAATATATAATATATAATATATAATATATTATATATCATATATTATAATATATATATAATATAATTATATATATAATATCATATAATATAATATAATATATTATATAATATAATATAATATATAATATAATATATAATATATAATATATAATATATAATATATAATATAATATAATATAACATAATATAATATAATATATAATTTGTAATTTATATTTGGGCGCTGCGCGGTTTCCGGGCCCCTTGGAAGGCAGCAGGACAGCAGACATTTTTTGAACTGACGTGGAAGAGTTATCAACACCAGGGCAGCCTTTACAAAGTTCCCTACAATGATGCAATTGCATCTTGGATGAGGCCATGACAGGTCTGCCAATCATCAATCTCTCCAAAAATCTCGGCCACCTGTTCCATCTTGGAGATGGCAGATTTGATCTTGCGGCGCTTGGACGAGACGAGCGCAGACGATGAGGAGCTGGAGGAAGAGGAGCCAGTGTCTTCGTTGTCACGCTGGTTCACACCTTCGGTCTCATGCTGGTTCTCATCATTGGACTCATGCTGGGTCACATCTTCTGTCTCATGCTGGCTTTCATCCTTAGGCTCACGCAGGGTCTCGTCCTTGGTCTTGACTGGATTGGAAGAAGCTGCGGCCCTAGCAGGATCTTCGGAGGAATGGGCCGGGACGTTTGGCAAGGCGAGCATGGAGCCATTGTCCTTGGCACCCTTGAGCTCCTGCAGCGGCCATTGGTGCAGGGCATGATCAGCCTCAAGGTTCCACTCACCTTCCAAGCCGGTCTTCAGGTGGTAGAACCTCTGTATGTAGCTGATCTGAGATTGGATCTGGCGTACACTGCGGCTCTTCTTCGAAGTGCAGGCGACCAACTCGCCAGACTTGACTTGCTGGTCATGGGCATTTGGGACCGGGGCAGCCAGGAGTCTTGAGAAGGGGGGGGAAGACAACACAACCACCATCCCAACACTTGCCAACCCCCCCTCCCCCCCCTCCCAAGCTAGACGTTGTGAAGTTCTTATTGTTTAACATACCAAGTTGATGAGCAAAGGCATTGTTTATAAACACAGCCCTTGTTTATAAACATGTTGTGCTATATCTTTGGCAAGCATAATGTTTATTTTGGGAAAATTAAGTTGGCAGTGCTTTTGTTTATACTATCTGATTAGGAATTAACCCACTTTATGAGGAACTACATGGGCTCGATGCGTTTTCCAACCAAGAGCAACATATCATAACAAACCCCAAACATACTTCCTAAGGGGCCCGGAAAACGCACCGAACCCTTACATTTTATAATATATGATAATATATGTATGTATCATATACAATATATATATATATATATAAAATGAGAAAATAATATATATAAAATATGAGAAAATAATATTTAAACTGTATATAATAATATATATATATTCCATGAAATCTCTCCCTTTCCCGTGTGTATCAGCTGCATTTTGCCCGTCGTTGAACGAGGCCAAGCAGGGCTACTGCATCTACCGTGTGCGGGTGAAACGTGGAGATCGCAAGAAGCGAGTGGCTAAGGCGGATCTCGTGTTTAGCCCACTTGAAGGTGGCGAGGGGTTTAGCAATGGGGTTTGTGATGGGTGAATGGCTTAGCAATGGGTGAAATAATGGGTTAAATTATGGTGAATCGATTTATTATGGGATTTCAGGGCCAGAAGTTGGGATATACCCCGCATAACTATGATTAAGTATGACCACTTACAACTGGAACTGCACTCCCAAGCAGTCATCATACCAGATTTGAGGTTTATGACATTGGGTAACCCCCATAGAAAACTGGGATGTTTTATTCTGCGAAATAGGTTGGCTGGCTTACAACATTGGTATACCCCCATCCGTTTGTGGGAATTATGATGGCAATAGGAACTAAGTCAAGAATGTAAGATGATCAGTTGGTTCATAACTAGATGTGCACTAGGCTAACTGTTTTTTTTTTTTAATGGAAATATCTACAGCTAGATGGATGAAACTGAACCAGCTTACAACTTGCAGACCCCTTCCTGCAGGCATGGTTGATTCACCGATGGATTTAAGCGGTACCCTCCCGTAAACTGGCATGGACATGAATATCCTCGGTTTCCCAGGGAAATGATATGTATATGTATATGTATATATATATATGTATGTATATATATATATAGAGGAACGGAAGGTTAAAACATACACACACACACAAACACCTGGCACCTGGGTAGCTTAGTTGCCACTAACCATCACTAAACGCTTATTTAGTTTGATAGGGTATCTAAGATTAGCAATGGTCGGATTTTACCAGTAAAATTCACGGGAAACATTGGACATTTAATCCGTTGGACATCAGACTCATCACGTGGTTCTAGGAATCATAAGTGGATAATAAACTGATTTCTGTCATATTTTCGGCCATATGCAGCTGTTATTCTCTGAATTTTTACGTCGACATATGCCTGGCATGTGATACATCCTGCAATTCTTTTGGGTATGTCGGAACGCCCCCCACTGCGACATCACTGCAAATGATGTTTGGTATAGGGAACCATCCAACAATAATTCAACATTCCGGGCTGGTGAATTATAGTTATTGTTGTCAGAAGCTATGCGCCTGAATTTTGGGGTTGTTGGAACGAGCATGGAATGCAAAGCTTGTCATTTTGAAGAGGAATCATCGAACCTTTTTTCATTGTAAAAAAGTTTCCGACCCTCATAAGAACTAACACGCAACCCCCAATGATTATCTTATCTGATTTTTTGAAAAACAGTAAGAGCCATTTTTTGTGTTCCATGTTATTTCTCAGGATCTAGTTGTGCTGGTTGTGCGTGCTGGGATGATTGACATCCCCAAAGAGGGTTTGTCTGAACATAGGGTACCCCTAAATCCACTGCTTAGTCATCATTTTCCTGATTAAATGGCTATTTGGGAGGTATAACTACCACATTTTCAGACACACCCAAATGGATGCAAAAAATGGCATCTTTTTTTCGACCGGAGAATTTGGGACTTCGCCGCCAGGGCATTGTCTATGGCAAGCCAGCACTTTGGCAGGGATGAGACGGCCAGAAACACACAGGATGATCCCTGTTTTGGCTTCCAGGTGTTCCGCGGGACCTAAAGCCACAAGACATTTGGGATGTGATTCCCCCAGCCCAACAAACTTCCACTTTTTGGGATGTGAACAGATCCCTTACATTCCAGGAATCATTAAAACCTAGGGTGTTTGTTCTGAGGATTTTTCAAACCCAGAACCCAATTCCAAAATGAATTTCGAGCCTGTTTCTGAGGTGAATCAGGGCATCAACAAGTGGAAGTCCGTGAGGAACCTTCGTTCCATCGCGGAAGAGCGTGTGGGGCGCAAGTGCGGCTCGCTACGTGTCCTGAACTCCTACTGGGTGGCTCAGGCAGTGGTTCCAGTTTTTCGAGTTTCACCAAGGTTTCATATGCGGGTTTCCTGAAATGGGGGACCCCAAAATCATCCAAAATGGGTTATTACCAATGGGAAAACCAAGGGTTTGGGGCACCCATATTTTTTGACCCTCCCGATATGTTGAAATTGAGGTAAAATTGACATAAGAAAAACATGGAGTCTCACCAAAGCGGTGATACAGAAAAGGACTACTAGTAAACGACGGGGTTTTGATGGGTTAGACCGGGTATAATATGAGGTAGAACTGACATAATGACAAACGCTGCGAACTTGACAGGTGAACGGTAATTTGGTAGATTATATGCTGTATAATCCTTTCTGCCTCAATGCAGGAACTAAGCAGGTGCTGTTTTTGAGCCACAAACAGTTTCAAAGACTGAGTTAGTTTATATGCCCATCCAACAGTAGATACATCAGTGAAATATCTTCCGGTCAATCTAGTTGGTTCAAGCAACTTATGGTATAGGGCTGTTGCCAAGGATCCAAGGAAGTTGATTTTTTACAAGGGGATTGGATGCTAAGAATCAACTAAAACAGCAATTCTCGTTGTGTCTTTTTTCATTGGGGGATGGATCATTGCTATTTCACGATAGGTCCGATAAATGGTCCAATGATCCAATGGTGATGATCTACCTGGTGGCTGATTTGAACAGCTATTTGTAGCTCCGTACCGATGTTTTTCCCAATTACCCTCTGGTAAACTAACATAGCAATGGAAAATCACCATTTGGAATAGGTAAATCAGCTATAAATGTCCCATTTTCAATGGCTATGGCAGTTTACCGGAGGGAAAACCACATTATCCTCTGGTAATCCAACTTGGCTCGTCGCAAAAGCCTCGATTTCGTTCCGGACATTTCCAGCTGACCATATTTGATGACCGGAGGGTATCGCATCTTACCCCGAGTATATCCTATTATATCCCCATCATACCGACCACCATTCGCCGTGGTAAAACCCCTATGTTTATGCCTCTTAAACAACCCAGTTTGGCCAAGAATAGACAGGATGCCGTGCACAAGTGGTACGAAGTGGTCATGGTGGATCCTTTTCACAGCGTGGTGCGCAACGACCCACGCATCAACTGGCCTCTCAGTTGTTTCAAATGGGCAAGCGGAGAAACCAACTGGGGAAAGGGTTAGAACCCACAAAAGAGAAGTTTTAACCTGCAAACACGTTGGGGCAGCAAAGGTGAGAAGTTTGCTTCGTTCTTGCTTGTAGCAAGCAAACAACGTGGAGCAACGGGATCTTTGCTTTTGCCAGCTGCACCCAGGGATTTAACCATCCGATGGCATATTTTTCCGTGGTGGACAGGGATGCCCCATGAAGTACAGCTTGGCCAGGAGTTCCACTTTCCTCAACTTTCAGAGTTGGGAAGCCTCCCGTATTAATCATTTTTAACCATTGTTAATTATTAACTAATATAACAACTATTAACCATTATTAACCAATATTAGCCACCCCAAATGGTTTCTTGATTAACCCCTGACTCCTGTGATGGCGACTCAACAACTGTGGTTTTACCAATTGGTTGTTCACAAGCTACTTTCCATACGTCCCTGGGTCAATCCATGTTCTTCTTCATTCATATCCCGATTTGTATTGGTTAACCTCTGGTCATTTTTGACGTATGGAACATGATGAAACATGGCCTACAATGTGGGTAAAACAATGTCATAAACCATCCCCCAGTCACCCAGTCATCACCATTTTTATAGGTGGTATGTTTACGATTCCCAAATTAGGGTGCTAAAAATGTGACATTGAGTTTTACCCACATTCATGTCATCAACCAACCTCATTATAGTTGATTTACCCATTAAAACATGGTGATTTTCCAGTTCGCGAAGTGTTGGTTTACTGGTCATCAAGGCTATTTTGGCTGCAATCCCGATCCACGGGATCCACATTTTCCATGAAATAAACCAATCATTTTGGGGATCCCCCATTTGTGGAAAGCCCCATATATCATTGCCAATATTAGATACTTTGCCAATCTTAGATATATGATATATATATATTTATGGAACTCACCCATATATCACACACATATATATATATATACACAGTATATATACCTATATAGATATATTATTGTAATTTGCCCAGATCACTATGCTTAGTAACTTAGTGCTTCGACCAAGTGTCCGAGCTGAGGATTTGCAAACCGGTGATGAAGCACCGTGAATTGCGAGGTGTCTTTGACAAAAAGCTGGAAGCACGCGTATCATGGGATACCGATTATATGCTATATAGTTTTATATATACACATATACATTTAATGTATGTATATATAATATAATGTATATATATATAATATACATGTACATTATATATATATATATGTACATATTTGCATATATATATATACATATATAATACATACATACATATATAAACATATATATATATATACATAGATCGCACATATATATATATATATAATGATATACCATGTATATGCATATGCCACATATATGTATGTCCTATGAATATATGTAGACGTGAAGAGCTTCAATACTAAACCATAATTTCTCAGCGGTTTTTGTTCTCAGGGGAAAGGGACTGTGATGGACTTTCCTGATTTTTCTTAGAGGATCATCACCCAGATTGTCACCTTGATGTGCTACGTAGAAATGGCTACACCCAGCATACTGAAAATTCCCAAGCTGCAGCACTCAAGGACTTGCTAACCATCGTTATGATCGAGTTATCATATCCATATTTCGGTCATGTTTTATTTGTGGCTTATGACCAACACATTTTATCCCACTATTGCTGGTGAAAGCCACACTCTGGTTGGCTACGCCCCAACTTTCTCCGCTCGTATGCCTATTGTTGTTACTTGCTTTTCCAACTTTAGTGGTTCGCCCCCCCCTTTTCGTGGTTCTTTTTCATTTTTCTGATTTTCCATGCCAATTATTCTTGTTTATTCTCCATTTGGAACTCCTTGTTTGTTTTTCAATCTCCAGTGTTTGTAGTTTATTTTCCTATATTTTTCTAATATCAAGTGCAAATCATTAGTTACATCTCAACTTTTTGTTGGCAATCGTTCCATTGTTCATGCTCAAATCACCACACATCACCACATCCCATAAATCACCATAAAATCGCATTAAAATCAACATCAATCACCATACATCACCACAAAATCACAGTGAATATCTTGCTTTCACCGTTCCAATCGTCTCTTTTTTTTGGGGCTTTTTGAACTTGCCAGGTCTCACCGCTGCTGGACGCAAGGCTCGTGGCTTGTTGAAGAAGGGCAAGCGCGTGTCTTGGCGACGAATGATGGGAAATTGTAAGGGGAATCATCCCCAGATTGGAGGCCTTATTTCAGGAGACGTGTTGATATTTGGCCTCGTGGTTTCGTGCATTTTTCTCATTTTTTCAGGTTTTTGTCGAATTTTTTAAAATTATCTTGCGCATATTTTTGATTTATGTGTGGATATGACCCTTTTATGTTGTGGTTTAGGGTGGGGTTGGGGTGGGGTGGGGTGGGATGTTAACGTTCAGTTGAAGTTGCTTCCAATTTTGATGCTACGGTGATGATAGGGTGAGAAAGTGCCAGCCCGTGCTCTTCAGTGATGGAGCCTTGTCGTGGCAGACTGAGTGCAAAAGATTGCGCCTGAAGTCTGTTTCAGTCACCCATGGACGCCAAGAATTTTGTCGCAAAATTCGAAAGGTCACACTGTTGATGGCAAGGACTTGACCGGTATGTGCCTGCTAGCCTCCACAACAAAGTGGCTAAGCAGGTCAATGCACGTATCACAACGTACGTGTATCCATACGTGTGGCGCTACCACTTGGGTAGCCACGCCAATTTGCTTGCGGAGCTTGCCAGTTTCGCATAAGACCATATATGATAAGGCGAAAAAACTGAGGCGTAGGCGCAGCTTGGCCGTTGGCCTGATTTTGAACCCCTTCCTATAACAACGAGAATATGACCGTTTTACACCAAGGCTAAATACCAGCGCGTGACCTTATTTCAGGTTGGTGACATTTTGCAGTTGAGCCGTTTAGCCAGATGATTGTAATGGATATGGTGATCATATGGAGTTTGTATGAGATTTTTTGATATTCGATGTTTCCATGGAATGACCATGTGGAGGTCATTCCGTCTGGATTCAGAAAGCGGTACAATCTAGCGAGTTGGTGAGTCGAAAGTTGATTAGCGAGGCAGCAAGGATGGGGATACGAAAAGCGATCAAAAAAGGGGAGATAGCATGGTAAGATCCATAATGCCATAATGGTTTGTTAATTCAGGGCACGCTAACATACACTAACGGCTGAACAAAGGTGATTGTAAGCTAGTCGACGAACCGGGAATCGCGGCGCGAGACTCTTTGGTGCCATGGGATCATCGGAGGGGATGTTGGATCCAGTATCGAAAAGCGAAGTGGTGAAACGAACGATGCCAGAAATTCCAGTATCAAAATTTTTGTTTGGTGTCATTTACGATTGATTCGTGATTTATGTTCGGGGCGAATGCTGGAACACACAGCTGCAAATTAAATCAGGACTGACCAGGCAAATCGGCAACAGAATTTGTCATTGAAACCAACTAGTTACACAATGTCGTGCTATGCCAGCAAAACATCGAACTCAACTTGATAGCCAATTCTAGAGGGAAAATTCTCTTCACCATTTGTGACGGGTTCATACCTAAGCATTGATGGTTGAATCCGCATTCTTTTCTTGTAAACTCAATTTGTTTGTTGGTTCACTCCTCATTTTCGCTGGTTGATTCTTAATTTTGAGTTGAATTGGCATTTTTGTGTTTTTCTTGGTTGAATGCGGTTTTTCTTAGTTGATTTCTCATTGGTCGCTGGTTGATTCATCATTTTTGGTTGAATCCCCTTTCTTCTCGATTGAATGATCATTGTTTGCTGTTAGTTTCCCATTTTTTTGGACTGAACCCACATTTTGGTTGGTTGAATCCTCATTTTGGTGTGCTCAAATCCCTGGTTGGATGGATTTTGATTGGTGGAATCCCCTTGTTTTCGGTCTCCGTTTGGGCATGAAAATTTCGTACCCCATTCCAATCCACAGGTTAATGATCATCATCCGTATTATTCGATGGTATTTTTCCTGGGTTTTACTGGGGGTTATTTTTATAATTTTCATGTCAAAAAAAATCAAGTTGACCTACCAAACCAGTACAAACCGTGCGTGCCATGGAAGTATACCCCTAATCAGGCCACCAAGTTGCGCCCATCCGCCCGTGCAGTGTACCGCAGGTGTGGATTGGATGGGGGTTTGATGTTTTCTTTTGAAGTACATGTCCAAATGGGGGTTTCTCAAACTGTGGGATCCCCACGTCACCATGGGTTTCAATACTGAAAATGGTCTAATGATTTGGATGATTTGGGGTATCCGCCATTTTAGGAAACTTCCAAATCAGAAGGTCTTTTAGGATATTTTTTGGAAAGGCCTGTTGTGAGCGGTGATTTTCAAGCTTTTGGGGTAGACATTCAATGAAGAAACTCACACTCTCAACGGATCCTTCTGAATGTAGGCTATCCATGCTCACAACAGTTCGTTCTGAAAGTAGGCTATCCTATAACACGTCTCTTCACAAAAGCATGTGTCTGGCACCTCAACGCTCTGGTCTGTCTCACTTTCACCAAGATTACACTGATTAATCATGAAAAAAAAATGTTTCCACAACTACTCTGACCTCTGGACTAGTTGCCTTTGTTTTTTTGGTTTCTCGAGGTTTTGGTGTGATCCTGATTAATCTGGATTAAACCTGATTAATCCGATTCATAAAGTCCTACATCATGACTCCGGCTAGTTCCGGCCTTTTTGTCCCCAAATTGGGAAAAACAGACTTGGGCATGGGTTGAGGGCAATTTCGTATCTCATCTCTTTTCATCTGGTCAACCATTTTTGTCCGCCACCACAGGAACAGCCTCATGCGCCTCCGCCGCTACCGATGAGGGCGATGAGAGCAACGAGGGCGTCCTGGTGTCCGGTAGGAAGCTGGCAGATGTGCTTATGGCGCCTGGGGAAAGCACACCTGATTATATGTATATATCATTACCTACATATACACACATATGTACATATGTGTATGTATATACATATATACATATATAAAGATATATGTGTATGTATATGTATATATATAAATACATGTACATGTACATGTACATGTACATAATATGTATACATATATATATAGATGTATGTATGTAATGTAATGTAATGTAATGTAATGTAATGCAATGCAATGCAATGCAATGCAATGCAATGCAATGCAATGCAATGCAATGCAATGCAATGCAATGCAATGCAATGCAATGCAATGCAATGCATGTATGTATGTATGTATGTATGTACACATACATATATATATATATATATATACGTATATAAATATACACACACATACATATATATATATATACATTTGGCATATCAATGTTTCAAAAGCTGTGGATACAGTAGGAAAACCTCGAATCCTTTTTTTACATATCTGAGACACCCAGTTTTGGACTTTCAAATTGCTGGGCAAAGAGGAAATCCATGCGTTAGGAGCCCTAAATTTCCCAATTGTGGGGGATCAACATTGCCTGAAAACTGAAGCAGGATGGTTAGTTCCAAAAAGCTGATGTTTGGAGGAAAAACACCTAACAAATCCCTTGCTTGTCAACCCCCAATACAGTATTGTGGGTCAATCACAATGACCTCACAACGACCTTGCCATAGATGATGGGTAGAGACTGTACAGGGATCACCCCCAACATCGCGAAAAAAATCAGTTTTGGAACTTCTTTTGTTGTCGACAGTTTTTTTCAAGTTTAATGGCACAAGCATGGAATCATGGTGCCATCAGCAGCGCTGCATGGGATCGTGGCTGGGCCCCGCACTGTGGGAATGGCCATCCAGGGCCCCCAGCTGTGCAATGCCCCCCTCCCTTCGCGCAGCGGCCCAGCGTCAGCTTTGAACTTTGGTGGGTGGGCAAAGTGGTGATATACCTAGGGCCATCGACATCCTTGGTCGGGAATTATCATCAATAATTTTTGTAGTATAATGTAGTCCTGTAATATGTACATTATTTATACACCCTGTTCATATGTAGACGCAATGACCAGCCTAAGGAGTCCCAGAATGGGACGACATCTGCACCCAGGGTGTTGAAAGTATGACTCCAAACCAAATGGAATAAGAGAAGCACACGGGGACCGCAGAAGCATCATGGTCACCATCTGCGTACAATTCCCTGGAACCGGAAAAAACATTGGGGTGCAGAACCTCAGCATCTCCAAGTTGGGTCTTGTCTCTTATCGCTCCAGCAGCATTTCGATGGATTTTCTATGTTGCTCAAATCCATAGTATACGAATAAAGACATGGCCATGTCATGCCCATGTCTTTTTTCGTTGACGTCCTCCTCAGGTTTCTTAGAAGACATAATTTTTGATGGCTAGATCATGCTAGACCATCGGGTTTTTCGGCTGACATTTTGGTCAACTCAAGGGGTGTTTGTTTGATCCTATCCCGATGGCCCCTCTGGAGACAAGTCATTCATTTATAGATGCTTCTTTCATATTTTCCAATAAAACTTCGGCTAGATTCCGTTGACATTTTCGAAATTATCCCATGGTAGAAATCATAAGTTTCCCAACCGTCATTTTCCCGATTTTTCGAATGACATTTCCTTTTCATGCATCCCTTGGTAGACAAACCCAGAATGAACCATCATCATCACCACCACCACCACCACCATCACCATCACCATCACCATCATCATCACCATCACCACCACCATCATCATCATCATCATCATCATCCTCATCATCATCCTCATCCTCCTCCTCCTCCCTATATGTTTTGGGCTTCCATGGCGGTTTTCAGCAGTTTCTCCACCGCTCTTCCCACCGAAGACACTCGACTGGTTCACCAGCCGCTCGGCAGCTCGCCAACTCCGCGAGAAAAGATGGCCAAGTCTGGGTGGGGTGGGGGTTTCTTCACAAAAATTGGTATATACTAAAAGGTATATGTCCTGGCTGGTGGTTTGGAACATTTTTTATTTTTCCATATATTGGGAATTGTCATCCCAACTGACTAATATTTTTCAGAGGGGTTGAAACCACCAACCAGTAGTATCCCATGTCATTAAAAAATGGTGTGTGTTTTTTTTGGGGGAAAGCTGAGTGGTGAAGGCTAGGGATACATATTAAACATAGATCGGCATAAGGCACCAGCAGTTCCGTCGAGGGATTTCATCGAGACCACGGGCCATTGGCGATTTTTTCATGCTCACTGATGGTTGGGGATATACTGTCGATCATTGATAAAAAACTGGTATCCTTCTGTTCACATCTACATTACTTGTAGTGGATATTCATCTCCCATGTTTTTTTGTCAGCTATGGACTGGAAGGTCTCAGGATGTCGTTTAGTCGTCAGGTGCACTGGTGCGAGGTGGCTGTGGCTGCCCAATTATACATCCACCACTTGTCACCATCATTGTGGTTGGTGGTAAAGCTCCAGTTACTGAACTCAGTTTAGTTAATGAAAATTGACACTCTTGTTGCTTGCTTCTGCCCTCAAGGGATGGTTTGCCTGGAATCCATTCCGGGTCATGACCCCATTTCACCCACCATTCTTGGAGCTCTGATGGCTTCTCATCTACCAAAGTCAAGAATTCGATAAAACTTCATATTTCATAGGCATCCAAGAATCACCCCAAACTGACCTCATTTCAGGTTGATGAATCTCTATAATTCTCGACCTCATAGAGCTTTCAGATTGAAAAACCCTCTCCGGATTTCACCAATGATAAACACCGTGGATTTTCTTCGGTCACCAGTCGAATCTGAGTTTTCACCTTTTCTCCATCTTGAACCTCGAACTCTTGCCTCAAGAGTTCGCCAAGATGTCACCTTTGTCCCGCTGGTTCAAGCTTGAGCTAGACCTATGGTTCCGCAGCGAATTTCTGCGACCAAAGATGAGGATTTGAAAACCATAAACAACCAGAAACCATGGAGATAGACCTCTTGAAGTGCTCTAAACTCTGGGTTTCAACAGGTTTAAACCACCAAATGACATGATTGGAAGTTGGATTTAAGCCTCACCATTTCGGAAAATCTCTTGCCGCAGACACTTTGCAAAATGGTCGATCTCCACGGCTAGGTGACCCATAAAAATGGGGTACCTGTTTGGACGAAATGGCTGATCATTTTTTTTGGATCTGAAACCCCAGACTTTCGGGGTGATAATTATGCCCCCTTCCGAAAAATGGCCAATATCATGTAATCGACCCAAAAGACGTCAGATCATCAGACACTGCTGTGGCATCCACAAAGATTGGGTGAGCATGTCAAACCAAACTGCCGATGTGCTGGTGATTGGCCAGAACGGAAAGGTGAGGAGTTGAAACACATCTGCCTGATGTGTCCTGATGTGAACTGCCAATCAAGTGCTGGGAAGTCCTTGATTCCGGTGATTCCCCTGATCTGAGATCCTGCAGGTGATTTGCAGTGGCTCTGAAGTGGTTTGTGCCTTCAGCAACTACCTCATCACCACATCCCTGGGCGGCCTTACGGGGGTGAAAGGCAGCATTCCCATCTTGATCGTGGCGGTGGGTTCGCGTATCAGTGATAGATGTCCACTACATCTGGAAGATACATGGTTAGATAGTGACTTGCCCTGGTTGGCCATCCTTGCTGGCGCCTGCTGGTTGGCATTGCTCATCAGGATTGGCTGAGCATGAAACCAAAAGAAAGCAGGGAATTTCAACCAAATGTTGGAGATGTTCCTGGATTTTTATCGATTTCTTTTCCCATTTGTGGCTTTTGCCGATCTTGTCATCCCATGAAAGTCATGAAATTCCAAACACATCTTCAAGGATTGGTTATATCCGTTTTTCCCCAAACAGTGTGTCTACACCGAGGGGTTCTTACGGTAGCTTGATCAGGGTGCTCACTCTGGGGCGCGGCATTTTTCCTGTAAATTTCCGCATAAAGTGGCTCTTATTGTGAAATCTTGCCATGCGTTTCGACTGCGCAGGCTCGCACAAAATGTGTGCCTGCGTTCTGGGCTCGAGCTGGGGCGCGGCATTTTTCCTGTAAATTTCTGTATAAAGTGGCTCTTCTGATGTCTCTTGTGAAATGTTGCTGAAGTGCATTTCGACTGCGCAGGCTCGCACAAAATGTGTGTCCGCGTGCTGGCTCAATCTGGGCCGTGGCATTTTTCCTATAAATTTCAGTTTTAAGTAGCTCTTTTGATGTCTCTTGTGTCATGTTGAAGGTGCATTTCGACTGCGCAGGCTCGCACAAAATGTGTGTCCGCGTTATAAAGTGACGGGTTCGGAGGACCTTTGGGAGTTGAGATGTTCAAAAAGTGCATGCCATTGTGGCGCAAGGCACATTTCGAAGTCAAAATGTATAAAATGCTACATATTGGTGCCAGTTTTGGACGTTGAAGCGTGGTTTTGCAAGGGATTCTGCACCTTGCCAAAAGTGAGCAAAACGTGAGCAGTTTCAAGAGCGTTTGCAGGCGTGAGACACTTCAAGAGGATCTGCAAGATGCATTTTCCGTGGCAGGCGCAGTACAAGAGACATGTTCTCATCAGAGATGTTAGGAGGTCAGAGCGCTGATTTACTGAGAGAGGTTGCATTTTGGAGCATCAGGTCGTCAGGTTTGCTAAGATGACTTTGCGTGACAGGTGCAACACTTCGCATGATTCGGTATCACTTTTTCGTGGCAGGCGCAGTAGTTTAGACAGGTGGAGTCGAAAAATCGCAAAACGCATTGGTACGAGGCCGTCAGCTCTGCACTCAACTTTCCATTTCTGAAGGAAGTCTCGCCGAATTGCTTCGTTTTTGATGTTGTCAACTTAAATTAAAAAATGAGGAAGTCTCGCAGAATAGCTTCGTTTTTGACGAGAACGTCTCGCCGAATAGCTTTGTTTTCAAGTTTGCAGACAGACAGACAGATAGATAGATGAAATAGATTAGATAGATTAGATAGATGAGATAGATTAGATAGATTAGATAGATTAGAAAGATTAGATAGATAGGTAGATAGATAGAAAGACAGATAGATAGACAGACAGATAAGATAAGATAATATAAGATAAGATAAGAAAAGATAGATAGATAGACAGATAGACAGACAGACAGACAGATAGATAGATAGATAGACAGACAGATAGATAAATAGATAGATAGATAGATGATAGATAGATAGATAGATAGATAGATAGATAGATAGATAGATAGATAGATAGATAGATAGATAGATAGATAGATGGGATAGATGGGATAGATGGGATAGATGGGATAGATGGGATAGATGAGATAGATGAGATAGATGAGCTAGATGAGATAGATGAGATAGACGAGATAGATGAGATAGATGAGCTAGATGAGCTAGATGTGACAACCTTTCAAGGAGATCTTGCCAACCATCTTCTACAGAGATCTCCCCAAAGGGACCTTGCATAGCCCTGGTACAGAGATCTTGGTATAGAGATCTTGCCAAGGCACCTGTGATGGAGATTTTGCATCGAGATCTGTTACGGAGATCTTGCCAGAGCCTTCTGAAAAGATGCAGAGATGCGGCCAAAAGGCTTCATATTGTAGATCATCCTTAGCAGGTGCTCTCCGAAACCTTTTTGCGATGGCTTGAAACGATCGTGGGAAGGCCTTGGAGCTTTTTGCGATGGAGATCTTGTACAGAGACACTGCATAGAGATCTTGTGCAGAGATCTTGCCAAGAGGTCTCTTACATAAATCTTGACAAGAGAACTCTTCCAGAGAGCTTGTACAAAGGTTTCATAAAGAGATCTTGTTCAGATACATTGCATAGATATCTGTTGAGATCTTGCCAGCAGGCCCCTTACAGAGATCTTCCAAAGAGACCTCTTTTAGAGATCTTGTGCAGAGATCTTGCCAGGACACTTCTTATGGAGACCTTGTACAGAGACATTGCATAGAGATCTGTTGCAGAGATCTTGCCAAGAGGTCTCTTGCAGAGATCTTGCCAAGAGACCTCTTACAGAGATCTTGCCAAAGATCTTGTACAGAGATCTTGCCAGGACACCTCTTATGGAGACCTTGTACAGAGACATTACATAGAGATCTGTTGCAGAGATCTTGCCAAGAGGTCTCTTACATAAATCTTGCCAAGAGAGCTTTTATAGAGAGCTTGTTCAGGAGATCCCATAAAGAGATCCTGCCAAGAGATCTCTTATAGAGATCTTGTCCAGGAAGTCTTGCCAAGACACCTCTTTTAAAGATCTGTGCAGAGATCTTGCCAAGAGGTCTCTTACATAAATTTTGCCAAGAGAGCCTTTATAGAGAGCTTGTACAGAGATCGCATAAAGAGATCTTGCCAACAGAGCTCTCATAGAGATCTTGTGCAGAGATCTTGCCAGGGGAACCCTTTTGGAGATCTTGTACAGAGACCTGGTGAAGAGAGCAGAGGTCTTGCTCGGAGATAATTTACAGATAACTTGAGCAGAGATCTTACTTTGAGGTCCCTTACGAAGATCTTCTGTGGACATCTCCTATAGACACCTTGTACAGATAGCCTTACACAGGGATCTTGCACAGCAGATTCTACAGAGAACCTGTCCAGGAGATCGTGCACACGATCTTCTACAGAGATCTTCACAAAGGGAACTTGCGGAATCTTACCTGGTATCGTTTCTTTTCGCTACTAGGGTTGCTCTTGTCCTGCTAGCTTGCAGCCACTGATGCTTTTAGGTCCTTTCCGCCTTTCGTTTTAGAATCCTAACTACACACTGTTTTGGGGTCTCTTGTCGAGATAATCAGTTTTTTATTCGCGAAGAATGGCCATTCCCGGATAAAGGAAGTTTGATCAACAACCAAGTGATGAAATATTCCTATGATATGACGCGAGCTGAGGTTGGCTGAGCATCGGCCTCCTCTCCTCACTTCTACTCTTCGAGGTCCTAGCAGATTGCCTCCCAGCTGTAGCGTCGATGCTGGATGTGGTGATGCTACTCGGGAAGCCCGCGCTGGGCGTGGCACTGGCCTTGTCACCCAGCGACTTCGAAAAAAACGTTGGAATGGTTGGAGATGGTTGGAGATGGTTGGAGATGGTTGGAGATGGTTGGAGATGGTTGGAGATGGTTGGAGATGGTTGGAGAAAAAATGAGGTGGACAATCTGGAAAAACCGACCAGTTTTTGGATTTTACTTGGGGGTTTCTAACATGTTTCAACGTTTTTTTTGTCCCATTTTGGACAATCGAACCACGACATTTTGGATCGAAGGTTATGGGCAGATCTATGGCGTGAGCTCTGCAGCAGGCGGGGCGCTAGGCCATGTTAGGGGTTTTCTTTAAAACGAGGGATCCCCAAATCACCATGGTTGTTTCAATACGAAATGGCCTAATGACTTGGATGATTTGGGGTAACCCCATTTTAGTAAACCTCCATATTGATAACATTTGATAAGCCGTTAAGCTTCATTCCAACTTGGTTCTGGTTACTATCGACTTACGTTTCCTGGGATGTCGACTCACCCCAAACTGTTGCTTGAAAAAACTGAAATGGCGATCCAACTAAGGCGGAAACTTGGGGAATGGGAGGTAAAAGGCTTGATCTCTTGACACAACTGCTTTTGATATCTTTTAATTCATGGATGAACTGGGGAAGGTGGTTCCAAGTAACAAAACACTGGAAAAAATGGAGATGTCTCCAAGAAACTGTTTTTGTTTTCGGCGAAACCAAAGTGGATGTATCCAACAGACCGTGTATTTCTTGACGGGCCCAAACTGGCAATTATTTCAATCCATCAGCATGGGGGTAGCTGCTAAGCAATTTTTGGTTGCAAGCCAATTGAAAGGTGGGCTATGGCTGGCGGGCCAACACCTGAACCAACAACTCAACAAACTTGCACCTGGCACGCGTCCCTAAAACTACAAAATTTTCCTATCGGCACATCATGATTCAAGGTTATCAGTTATCTCCAAAGTTTCCCATTTTTGTTCTAGGTAGACCTTCATTTAGGAGGTGAATGGTTTATATGATTTTAAGCTAAGGGCAGGGAAACAGATCATATCTTCTATGCACAGAGTGTCAAAAGCTTGGCCATGCCATGTGTTGGCAATATCCATTCTGCCACAAAAAAACAACTGGCAAAACTGCTGGTGACTATTCACCAATTCTTTTTGGTTGTTTCTCTTCTCGTTGGTGATTTGCATGATTTAGCTTCATCCCCTCCTCCCAGAAACCCTGGTTGATATGAGGGGTGTTTAATCTGGATCAGATTTCAATGCGCTCCATCCATGGCCATGTGCTTCACCCATAGATCTTGGGGGAACAACAATCTACAAGAACTCGAAGCCACTAGAAATGGAATCTTTCCCAAATCCCAAAATAATCCTGTCACACGAGTGATCGTTTAGATTTTTCATTTTCTTCAACAAAAACCGTCATATAATTTTGAAAAAACAAAACCCGGAGTTTTCTCATCATTTTCCCTCTTACCACAAAATCTTAGGCCTCCAAGATTTTTTGCAGTAGTTGTTTCTTGTCTCTTTAATCCTCGTTTTCTTTGCTTCACACAAAGCTTTTCGACCTTTTCATCGCCCCACTTGGAAGCGCATTTCCAGTTGTAAGTGTATACCCATGGTTCTACGGCTTATATCAACTCTTACGCAACTTTATATCAGCCCAACTTTCTGAGTTCACACCATGGTTCCATCCATAAAAACAAATTAGCCTCAACTGCAATGGGCCCACAGGGTGGCTGGCCGCGGCCTCCGCCGCCCTGTTGGCCATCCTGGTAGCGCTGATGAAGGCCGCGTGGACGCTCGCCTGCGACGGCAGCGCGGCGGGACTCTGCAGCGTGCTACGCAGTGGGCTGGAGAGCTGCGTGACCAGTCTGCGGCTGGGCGATACGGAGATGACTGGGATATCGTGGGATATATCATGATTCTCTGTATATATATATTTATGTATGTTTGTATGTATGTATGCATGTTATGTATGTTATGTATGTTATGTATGTTATGTATGTTATGTATGTTATGTATGTATGTTATGTATGTATGTATGTATGTAATGTAATGTAATGTAATGTAATGTAATGTAATGTAATGTAATGTAATGTAATGTAATGTATGTATGTATGTAATGTATGTATGTAATGTAATGTAATGTAATGTAATGTAATGTTATGTAATGTAATGTAATGTAATGTAATGTAATGTATGTATGTATGTATGTAATGTATGTATGTAATGTATGTATGTAATGTATGTATGTAATGTAATGCATGTATGTATTGTATTGTATTGTAATGTAATGTAATGTTATGTATGTATGTATGTATGTAATTAATGTATGTATGTAATGTATGTATGTAATGTAATGTAATGTAATGTAATGTAATGTAATGTAATGTAATGTAATGTAATGTTATGTAATGTTATGTAATGTTATGTATGTATGTATGTATGTATGTATGTATGTATGTATGTATGTATGTATGTATGTATGTATGTATGTATGTAATGTATGTAATGTATGTAATGTAATGTTATGTAATGTAATGTTATGTAATGTTATGTAATGTTATGTAATGTAATGTAATGTAATGTATGTATGTATGTTATGTATGTATGTTATGTATGTTATGTATGTATGTTATGTATGTATGTATGTATGTATGTATGTATGTATGTATCACAGAACCATAAACCCCCCCCCTAACCCCCCCCCCAAAAGTGCTAAGCCTCAGTAACAATCAGCAAAACTCATTGAGTGCTAGTGAGCGCTAGTGAGTGGTAAAAACCCTATCGAGTGTTACTGAGTACTCCCCAAAACAAAACCCTGAAAATCTATCCCAAAACACAATTGAGGGCTACTGAGTGCTACTGAGTGCTACTGAGTGCTACTGAGTGCCCTGAATGCAAAACGATGACATTCCCAGAAAAAAAGTCATGGAGTGGTCCTTGCAGAGAAAATTCCAAAAGAAATTTCAACATATTTTGGGTTTTGAAGCTTTGTTTTCTCAAAACCCTATCGAGTGTTCCTGGGTGCAACCCAAAACAAAACCCTGAAAATCTATGCCAAACAATTGAGGGCTACTGAGTACTCTGAATGCAAAACAATGACATTCCCAGAAAATAAGTCATGGAGTGGTCTTTGCAGAGAAAACTCCAAAAGAAATTTCAACATATATTGGGTTTTGGGGCTTTGTTTTCTTCAACCAACCCGAATTTAACTCAGGTTTTTTTAACGCTTTGCTAGTCTTCTTCTGCATTCATCACATCCTTGATTTCCAGGATGCTGGCAGCCGTCCATTCCGACTCATACTCCGGCCAATCTTTGCAGTGCCGGTGGAAAGTGTGCTGAACAAAATTCAACACTTCCAGCACTTTCTCTGCCTTCTCATCTAGAGATGCATCTGCCCTCCAAGTTTGCGACTTGTTGCGCTGCACACCGAGATCGGCTTTCAATCCTTGGGGCCCAAAAACGAGTGATGAAAAAAAATACGAAAAAAACATGTTTGGCCAAAAATGTTCAAAACTTGAGGACTAGAAAAAAATGCAGCCCTGATAACATGCAAATAATAGATCACGATGAAAAGTTTTGGATCCAATTCAGCAATAATAATAATAGCAAAAAAACAGGAAAACTGATAATGAGAGAATTTAAAAAGGCGAGGCTCCCCGAAACTCAACACCAATGTTTCTCTTATCAGGTCTGTATCGAATCTGAATTCTTGAGGTGCTTGGGAAAAGGTCTCTGATTGATCTTGGGACAGCACGCCTAGCCCCTGGTGCAGCTGGTGCAGCTGGTGCAGCTGGTGCAGCTGGTGCTTCTGCCCTGGGACCAGGATTATGGCGAGCCCGAGCTGGCAAATCAGCATCAGCAGGATAAGCAGGTCGAGCAGGTTCTGGGCGTTCTTCCGGAAAATTTTCGGGGCTTGGAGGATTCTCGGGAGGTGGCATTGGCGGCGGAGCTTCTGATGGGGGAGGCTCTGCATTCTCGGGAGGTGGCATTGGCGGCGGAGCTTCTGATGGGGGAGGCTCTGCATTCTCGGGAGGTGGCATTGGCGGCGGAGCTTCTGATGGGGGAGGCTCTGCAACTTCCTCGTCTTCCCAATCATCCGGTTCCTTTTCCTTCGGACGTTTTTTCAACTCCTTTTCAAGGGCTTTCTGCTCCATTTTGTCACAGCAATGCTCAACCAATGGTTTGAAATGCTCCCGCTCCGAATGATCAAGCTGACTGACGGCTTGCATCAGTTTCCAGTCAATAACACTCTCACTAGATTTTGCCGACCCGAGCATGGCTTTGTACATTCGCTGCTTTTCAGAAGCTGATTGATCTGCAAAGAACAGCTCTATCAAAGCTTTGATGACATCCATTCTCCGAATTCCACCCTTCGAACCACTTCCCACAGCGGGAAGTTTCCCACCGTGGGCTCGTAAAATGCATCGAAGCTGCCTGTCATAGAGATTTACACCTGCTCTCACAGCTGCCTTCCCAAGTGGCTCCACATCACCAGTCTGCTGAAAAACCATGGCCAACCCCATGTCCCGAAAGTGCAAGGGGACACAAGAAGGTGGCAGCAAGCGCGAGGGTACATGTTTCCATGGACCTTCTGGTCCCGGGTCCACCACAAAATGCCAAATTGGTGAAAGGCTCTTTGCAGGGGCAGGTACGAGGAAAACCTGATGGGCTGATGGGAAGGAACACCATGGTGGAGGCTCTGACTCCCAGGGGAAATTTGCTGGTACTCTCAGGGGAAAAAGAAAAGTAATTGTTTCCAACAAAAAATATGGCTAGGCCTCGTCACTGATGGTCACTTTCTCCACATAGATCCCTTGAACTCCCCAGAACTTGAACCCAAAGGACATGAAGAATCTGTCCCGGTATTCATAGATCTCTCCGACTTGAAGCAAGCATCCTCTGAAAAATGTCACCCGCATGGAAAACATGAACCACCCACATGATTAAAATAAAGATTGTAACACCCTACCCGTTTTACCTGTGGGGCCCCCAAAAAATGAGCTTAATTTCTGGTATATTTCTTTTCCCCCCATGGAACCTAGTAAAATCACCCAGCATAGATAAATTTCTTGGGCGGAAAAAATATTTGATGTTCCTTGGGCCTTTTTTTTTGGGGGGGTGCCATTAATATAACCCAAAATTGAAACATTTTGGACACCAAACATTTTTGGGCGCCTTAAATATCTGGAAAAAAGTGAAATTCTGGGTGATTTTCATCCAACAATAACTGTGCCCTGTAACCCTGTCCTGCCCATGCATCATCCACCCCCTGAAAGTTTCTGTCTGCTGAGCTGAAAATGAAAGCGCAAGCTGCGGCACTCTCCCGATTTGTGTATCCAGCCTTGCGGATGTAGGCAAGGGCTTGTCCAGGCTCAACAAGATTCTTGATGGAATGCGTCTGGAGGTTGTAAGGTCGGGTCCGTAGAAAAGCTTGGTCTGTGAAGCCACTCTGATTGTATTCCGAAAAATCTGCTTCCCCCAGTCGAACCTGAGGGATCCCTTGTTCCTGCGGGTATGCAGTGGTGTGACAATAGGTCCACTTTGCAGGAGTGCTCATGTTTCTATTGTTGCGAGAAAACCGTTCGGAAGCATCCTTCACTGAATTGATCGTGTTCTCCAAGAACTTTGTGGAGTGAGGTCCAGCGAAAAATGAAAATGCCATATCCAACAATTCAGGGTTTGAGGATGGGTTCCATCCCTTTTGCACCCCTGAAGCCAAGATTTCCCGGGTCACGACCCACTCATGCGTGCCCACTGATGCGAGAAGCTTTCTAAACGATGATTTCCCAGGTGAATTATTGGCCATGCCCTCCAGCTTCAAAATTGCCTCTGACAGTTTAGTCAGCATGTGCACACCCCGCTGGACAACTGTGGGGTCCTGAGAAAGCAGCCTTCCAATTGCCCAGGGGAAGCACCAACCATAGAATGGCTGTGACCAAGCCCTGTTGCTAGCCAATGAAAACACCAACCTCTTGTACATATCCAACAAGCGAGCTTCCTCGCTCATGACTGGGTTTTCCCCATCGAAAGTATGCACAACACCGAAAATCGGCGGCGTCAGACACAGACGGTCGGCTGTGTGTTGATCACAGAGTCTCTCGATCATCAAGGTGATGGTCTGGTACCAGGAGGATCCATTGGCACGGTCGGCTGCCCAAGCCAGCATTCCCAGGTATCCCTTTGATTCTGCTTCCAGGTTTGCAGAATATTCGGCATGTAGTTCCCTAGAGGCATCAACAAGCATGCGAACTTTAACCTGCAAATTCTTTTCCCCATAAAGGGTGTGGACAAAGGCCTGGGTAGACTTGAACTGGCTGCGCAATGCATTGAAGGCAGCCCTGGTTTCTGGAGCTGTGCCCTCTCCCTCTGCATCATTTTCACCAGCTTTGTCCTCACGTTCTTCCTCCGCATTTTCATCATCGGCAGAACCCCCCCCCTGGTCGCCCTCATCATCATCCGCATCATCTCCCCAATCCTCATCACCTTCCTCATCCTCCCAGGGGTCATCCTCCTCCTTATCCTCCTCTTCCTCACCCTCGTTGTTCACGTCGTTCATTGAATCTTCATACGCGGACATGTTGAAATCATTGCCATAGAAGAATTTGAAATCACCCATAGGGTCATCTTCATCAACGGATTCAAGGTTGTCAGGTTCCTGGGTTTCCCAAAGAATGTGAATAAATAAACAAGGGGCTCCCCGAGAATGAAGATCTAGCTGGTCCCTAAAATTGAAAACCAATGAAATAATCCCATGAAGTCTTGAACCATTCTGGGATTCAAATGGATTCTATTATTCTGAATATTTTTAGAAAATGGATATCAAAATGGGCAAGGCTCCGCTTTGTTCAGTTTTATCATGTGCTCTGTCGTGCACTTCAAAATTGTCCACGCATCATTCAGCGCTGAGAAAGATTCCCTTATGCCAAACCATGCTTTCGTTCTGGCCTGGGGTTTCTTCAAAAAGAAAATGCCAATGATTTTTTAGGGGGCTACCAATATTATTACAAAATATATTTATCTAACATCCAAATTTCGACAATTTCTTGGATGTTGCTCAAAACAAAAATAACAAATGAACAATTAGCAATTCACCAAACATATTGGGTGGTTCTGATTCTTGGGGCCAGGACCCAGTTTTAGAAAAAGTTACAATTTAATATTCTTGGATGGAAATAATATGTTTTTTTTTTTCCGGTGCCCAAATTAAATTAGGGAAAAAAACCGGTTTCTTCTGGTATTCTTTTGGGGGACCCAAAGAAAAACCAAAGTAACCTGCATTTTTTTTAAACACCGAGCAACTCTGGTGATTTTTTTGGTGCACACTTGAACCCACTCATGCGGAGTGACATTAGAGAAGTCCTCACCCCTGTCCCGAGCAATGTGCTCATTCATTTCCTCCAAAAACCCGTTTGGGGCAATGTCCATGAGGTGTGCCCCTGCTTCGGATAATTTGAGTTGGTTTGCTCCCGATGAAAAGGGACCGTGTGAAAAGTTTGCTAGCAGCGTTGCTTTAAGAAGCGTGGATTGAAGCCCGGCTGCTTTGATTGCATTCAAAAAATCATTCCACATTGGGTGGGAGGTTTCCGGTGTTGGCAGGATTCGAACCCCCATTGCAGCCAGCAGGTACATTGCTTTGAATCCCGTTTTCTCCTCATCTGAAACCTGGGATTGAACACTGGGCACACTGGGCATTTTAAAAAGGGATAATTAATCCAATTGGGTAAAAACTGAAGTGAAATCAATCGGGTTACTGTACAATTTCCGGTGTTTCCATTCTGCCAAGGTTCGGGGCTAATGTCTTCAAAAGATTCCTCCATAATATCCCCTGATTCTAATTAATTGATCCCAAACTCTTTATGTCCCATTTTTTGTTCAGGGCCCACACTCCCTAACCCCCAGGGTGGAAACAAATCAAAGATACCCGAATCTGAAAATATAACATTTTCGGGATTATTGTTTTATCCCCATCGCCATCCTATAATAATACAATATTTTGGGGGCCACAACCAAAAAAATGTTAACAATTGTTAATAGCATGAAATGGATTGACCCAACAACCTCTCACGCTCCAAGATTTTCACCCTCATCCACCAAATCAAGTTTGTTCCACCAAATCAAGTTTCCGTCTTCAAAAACGGTCTGTCCCGCCAATCTGGCAGGGTAAGGCCAATCAAGGAGGATTCCCCTTTGGCAGGTAGGAGAGGTGTTTTGAAGTCAATCAGACCCGTGCCAGCTGTAACCTGCAGTGAATGGTTGAAGGCTCGGAGTAAAGCCTCAGGAATGCTGAGAGGGCCGGGATTAAAAACCCACTCTTCAAACTGAAAACAGCCAACTAAGTTGAAGTGAATGAAACTGACCAAAATGAGTTTGGCACATACACGCTGTGGCCAGCATGCACTTGCAGCTTCCTGTCAAATGGCGTCAAAGCATTTCAAATAAGGTAGTTAGTTTGTGTGCCACTTCAAAAAAACCACACATGTTCCGGAAATGAAAAGCGCCTCACTCTTGAGGCAGACGCGGTCCGGGACATCAATCTGTAATGCCCAGTCACCTCAAGCCGGGCAGGGTTCAAGGTCTAAGGTAGAGAAAAATGAACAAAAAGTGTGAAGTGGTGGATTTCCTTGTCTTTTCTACTAACCTTGAAAATATGAATGCTTCAATCGGATTCTTCTTTTCAGATTCTCCATGGGTCATGGCTGCGACCGGTCATTCTTTTTGCGTGGCGGGCCGCAGACAACTGGGCAGTGCACACAGTCTTTGATTCAACTTGGTAATGGGGCTTGAAAATCAAAAACTCCGCTGCTGGCTGCTGATGCTGCAAAAGCGATTGAATCGGAAACACATGAAAACACAGAGTGCTGGACTAGTGATAAAAAATCAAAGTTAAGTTGGAAGTAAATAGTTCACAGTCTAAATTTAAATCACTGGGCACCACTTGGCGGAAATTCACTTGTCCCCTTTGCCCCAAATTTCTCAACTTTGGGCGGGTACCCCAGCAGCAGTAGCAGCACTTGGTGGAGCTGGCACAGCGGGAGCAGGACCTAGAGACTTCTTGGGCAAACACTGCTCAGTGGTCTTCCCATCTGAAACTTTCCCATCCTTCCCATCTGCGGCTTTCCCGCCATCTGCTGATTTCCCATCATCTTTCCCATCCTTCCCATCACCCTGGCCCTCAGTAGGCTTCACTGGCTCTCCTCCCCCATTCGCACCATCGCCGGGCTTGACCGATGGCTTGGGGAAGCGAGATGACCTTAGGCAATGGGTGGCAGACTTTCTAACCCCGACCCTAACAATTTCATGGTATTATGTGGTACTAGAGCTCAACATGTTTTTTTTTGGGGGAAAAATTATTATACCCAAAACCCCCGGATCGAATGCCAGATAGAATGTCAGAGTATGTCAAATAGAGTGTCAGGATTTATGCCAAAAAAAGATGTCGGATAGAATGTCTGAATATTATTCCAGGTGATACCCGGTATGTTTGAAACTGTGTCGGGATATTAAATTTTCCAAGGGTGGGGATTACTCGAAATACCAATCTCCCATTCCCTTTTTTGTAATTATTCATAATATGGGGATATGTTGATTTTGGGGAAATTATCCATTCAGAATTCATGGCGGAGACGCATCTTCGCCAGGAAAACCAAAAACTGTTTTTTCCTACCCGCTGGCACGCATGTGCCCCTCAGAATCTCTGTCTCCACAAAATTGACAGATAGAGCTGTTGTCTTGATCTGTCCAGCCCTTTGTTGAGCAGAATGATTGCGGTCACCTGGGCAGAAGCTTCTGAAGTCGGCTGCATTGCTCTAATGAAAAACAAATTACGTAAATGAAAATCAAATGAACCTGTCATCGAATCCCTTTTTTCCTGTTTGTGGGGCTTAAATTAGTTGATTAAAGATTGCATCCCCCATTTCCAAGTCACTTGTTCCCCGACGTCAGCTTGCTCGAGCTCGGAGATGGCGTCTTGAACTTCAACCCCCTGCAAGCGAGCTTGGATGAACATGGTAAGAAATCACATTGGCAGATTGGGGGTCCTATGTATGTAAATATAAAATTCAAATATATATATATATACATATATGTATATATGGCACATATAAATATGATTTGCCCCTGGTGTATCCATTTAAAAAAAAAAACAAGATTTGGACCTAGGCACGAATATTCCAGTGACAGTGGGCTGGTACCACAATTCTTAGTCTTTGGTTCACCCATGAGTTCATCAAACAGTTTCCAGTTTGCGGCCAATGGCATTGGCGACTGGGCGTCCGGAGAACTCTTGCAAGGAGTCTGTGGGGCCGGGCTGTGCTGGGCCAGATTCTGGGCATGACCACCGGAACCGATCAAAGATGTTTTCAATGAGGTCCCCGCACCAGAAAGATCATTGGGACCACCTCTGCCAAAGTCATTGTCATCATGAATCCTGATCAGATGAATCAATGGAAAAAACCCGCATACATGGGTGAATCTGGGTATGGTTCCGTTCCTGAACTGGGCGCCCGCCAAACCATGAATCCATATATGAAATAATTATCAGCTGCTGGTGTTTAGATTCATGGGAATTTGCCAAAAAAATGGGCCTTTGGTGGGTCGAAACTTCAATTTGAATGATGAGGTCACCATGGATTAAATAAGTCCAAGCCACGCAATGGGTGGCTGGCCTGGTTCACCATGCAATGGCGTCCAGGATTTGAATGGGCGCAATGCAGCCCACTCCAACGGATTTGGATTCTTTTTGGAATCCATAGAGCTAAGAGGATGGGGCGCCGGGTGGTGCCGGGGATCAATATTGATCGTTTGAGCTTTAAATGCTTGTGTGGAAGAATGAGGATCCATATTCAAGTAATTTGTATCGAAACCTTGAAAGTAAATAATGCAGTATTCTCGATTTGTTTTGGGGGACCGAACCATTAATTTCAATTTTACCAAAAACGATTGACATTTTGGTGAGCCCATTGAATTGAAAGTCTATCCATTTTTCACTGCCCCAAATTCGTTTCAATTTTGCTCCATGGGGAGGAACACCAATGTGAAACTGGGAAGCATAGCCCAAACATTCAAAAGTAGATCGTGGAATTATAAATAAGCTTTGGGGTCATAACTACCGTTCACCCGAATCCCCAGTCAGTGGACCTTTCATTAGTTAATTTTAGAGCCCTGGAATCAGTGAACAATTTTACTCTTGGTTTCGCATCAATCAAAGGAAACTTTTTTGGGAATGGCCCTGACCCTGCAAAAAGTCAGGAAAAACTCCGAAATATGTTGCAGATTGAGCATTGCTGAGAAATGCAATCCCCAGCCTTTTTCCATTTGTTTTGCTGAAGTTTTCTTGGTTTTTGCCATGGTTTTTGATGGGTTTTGGTAGTTTTTGGCAATCATTCCCCTTGTTTTTTACTTGAAACTGTCAAAAAACAGAGCATTTCAATAGCATTCCCAATGTTTTTCCCCAGTTTTTGATGGATTTTTGCGCTATTTTTTGGATTCTTTTTCTATTTTCACCCTGGGCCTGCAAAAAGTCAGGAAAACCTTGAAATTGGTTGCAGATTGAGCACTGCTGAGTGCTGCTGAGTGCTACTGAGTGCTACTGAGTGCTGCTGAGTGCTGCTGAGTGCTGTTGAGAAATCCCATTCCCGCCCTTTTTCCATTTGTTTTGTGTGTGTTTTCCCATTGTTTTGTCCAGATATCATTGTTTTTTCCTCAATTTTTGATGGATTTTTGCGCTATTTTTTGGCTTCGTTCTCACCTTTTTCGGCCCTGACCCTGCAAAAAGTCAGGAAAAACTCCGAAATATGTTGCAGATTGAGCATTGCTGAGAAATGCAATCCCCAGCCTTTTTCCATTTGTTTTGCTGAAGTTTTCTTGGTTTTTGCCATGGTTTTTGATGGGTTTTGGTCAAAAACAGAGCATTTCAATAGCATTCCCAATGTTTTTCCCCAGTTTTTTGATGGATTTTTGCGCTATTTTTTGGATTCTTTTTCTATTTTCACCCTGGGCCTGCAAAAAGTCAGGAAAACCTTGAAATTGGTTGCAGATTGAGCACTGCCTGCTGAGTGCTGCTG
The DNA here is from genome assembly GCA_947184155.2 of Cladocopium goreaui. Classification (NCBI taxonomy): domain Eukaryota; class Dinophyceae; order Suessiales; family Symbiodiniaceae; genus Cladocopium; species Cladocopium goreaui. The sequence continues at coordinate 684,725 of CAMXCT020002224.1, read as the reverse complement.
AGTGCTGCTGAGTGCTGCTGAGTGTTGCTGAGTGCTGCTGAGTGCTGCTGAGTGCTGCTGAGTGCTGTTGAGAAATCCCATTCCCACCCTTTTTGCATTTGTTTTGTGTGTGTTTTCCCATTGTTTTGTCCAGATATCATTGTTTTTTCCTCAATTTTTGATGGATTTTTGCGCTATTTTTTGGCTTCGTTCTCACCTTTTTCGGCCCTGACCCTGCAAAAAGTCAGGAAAAACTCCGAAATATGTTGCAGATTGAGCATTGCTGAGAAATGCAATCCCCAGCCTTTTTCCATTTGTTTTGCTGAAGTTTTCTTGGTTTTTGCCATTGTTTTTGATGGGTTTTGGTAGTTTTTTGCAATCATTCCCCTTGTTTTTTACTTGAAACTGTCAAAAACAGAGCATTTCAATAGCATTCCCAATGTTTTCCTCCAGTTTTTGATGGATTTTTGCGCTATTTTTTGGATTCTTTTTCTATTTTCACCCTGGGCCTGCAAAAAGTCAGGAAAACCTTGAAATTGGTTGCAGATTGAGCACTGCTGAGTGCTGCTGAGTGCTGCTGAGTGCTACTGAGTGCTACTGAGTGCTGCTGAGTGCTGCTGAGTGCTGCTGAGTGCTGCTGAGTGCTACTGAGTGCTACTGAGTGCTACTGAGTGCTGCTGAGTGCTGCTGAGTGCTGCTGAGTGCTGCTGAGAAATCCCATTCCCACCCTTTTTCCATTTTTTTTTTGTGTGTGTTTTCCCATTGTTTTGTCCAGATATCATTGTTTTTTCCTCAATTTTTGATGGATTTTTGCGCTATTTTTTGGCTTCGTTCTCACCTTTTTCGGCCGTGACCCTGCAAAAAGTCAGGAAAAACTCCGAAATGAGCATTGCTGAGAAATGCAATCCCCAGCCTTTTTCCATTTGTTTTGCTGAAGTTTTCTTGGTTTTTGCCATGGTTTTTGATGGGTTTTGGTCAAAAACAGAGCATTTCAATAGCATTCCCAATGTTTTTCCCCAGTTTTTTGATGGATTTTTGCGCTATTTTTTGGATTCTTTTTCTATTTTCACCCTGGGCCTGCAAAAAGTCAGGAAAACCTTGAAATTGGTTGCAGATTGAGCACTGCCTGCTGAGTGCTGCTGAGTGCTGCTGAGTGCTGCTGAGTGTTGCTGAGTGCTGCTGAGTGCTGCTGAGTGCTGCTGAGTGCTGTTGAGAAATCCCATTCCCACCCTTTTTGCATTTGTTTTGTGTGTGTTTTCCCATTGTTTTGTCCAGATATCATTGTTTTTTCCTCAATTTTTGATTGATTTTTGCGCTATTTTTTGGCTTATTTCTCACCTTTTTCGGCCTTGACCCTGCAAAAAGTCAGGAAAAACTCCGAAATATGTTACAGATTGAGCATTGCTGAGAAATGCAATCCCCAGCCTTTTTCCATTTGTTTTGCTGAAGTTTTCTTGGTTTTTGCCATGGTTTTTGATGGGTTTTGGTATTTTTTTCAATAAGTCCCCTTGTTTTTCACCTTGAAAGTGTCAAAAAAATGCATTTCAATAGCATTCCCATTGTTTTTCGCATTGTTTTGTTCATTGTTTTCCCCAATTTTTGATGGCTATTTTTGGCTTCTTTTTCTTTTTCACCCCGAGCCTGAAAAAAACCAAAAAACCTTGAAATTAGTTGCAGATTGAGCACTGCTGACTGCTGAGAAATGCAATCCCCATGCTGTTTCCATTTGTTTTGCTGAAGTTTTCTTGGCTTTTGCCACCGTTTTTGATGGGTTTTGATTTTTGTTGAGCTAGTACAGGGAGGGGTGATTTGATTTCAACTGTGCTCACAAAAAACGGGTGTTATTGCCATGCTGTTTGTTTATTTGTGGTAAACCTCAATGATGGGGTTTCTAGCTAAATACCTGTATTTTGTGAACGAAATGAATCCCCAAAACCTGTTGATCAAACTAAGGACCAGGTGGTGGTCAAATATGCTGCTGGGATGCTCTGAGCCCCTCTTCTTCAGAAGCTTGGAAACAAACCGGGGGTGGATGATGGAGTTCTCATCGGCTGGGTACACAAGGAATTCACCCTTGTACTCCATGCGTTCGTCCTCCTTGATGTAGAACTTGACACCGGCCTCAAGCTCAACCTCCTTGCCCTGGTAGAACAAGCCATAGTTATTCTCACCCTGCTTGATCTCGTAAATTTTGGGGAATGTCCAGCCGTCCTAAGTTTGGGATTTTGGGGGCAACATGTAATGTCCATGAATCCAAAGATTTTAGCCCTGCAAAAAAAGTTCATGATGCGGTTTCATGCGCACAATTCACAAACGCCGCCAAAAATCAATGAAAAACCATCAGAACCAAGCCCAAGCTTGTAGTTGTAAGTCCCAACATTTTTTTTAGAATAATAATAATAATATTATGAATATTATACAGGGCCCAAGGTATGCGCAATTACATCACTATGACACTGTGCAAGCACCACGCCGCCCCCTTGACAGCCCCAATTAATTTCAACAGTTGCTTCACCACTATCCATGAAATTTGTAAGTGAATACACCCAGTTTTTAATCCAAATTTTGGGCTAGTCTCAGCCTCAGCCGCTGAGCCTTCAACATCGGAATCGGAGTCCATAGTTGGCAACTTTTTGGGCGGCAGTGTTGGCAGAGGGTGCCCGAGATTCCCCACTGTGGTAGTTGCCGACTTCTTTGGCAACACTGGCTTTGGCAGGTTGTCAGCCATGTACTTGGAACAAAGCATGAGATTGAGCATGTTACCTTCCTGGGGGAAATACTCCTCTCCATCAAAATCAATGATCATGTAGCTGCGACCATCCACGGGGGGAGGGAGCGCCACCTCATTCAAGACATTTTCACTAGAATCAAGGGCCCTCAATTTGAATCCATCCTTGAAAGAACCGATCCGGTACGTGACTTCAAGTTTCTCCCCATCAATGGATTCTTCCTGGGGAGTGGGAGCGGGGGTCCCGGAATTCGTGCCCTCACCACTGATTTCCCGGATTTGCATCAAGATATTCTTCTTGCCTGGATGGGGCACACGCGTGGGGATTTTCAGTGACCCATCAGGCATTTTAACTGCATGCCGCTTGAAATGGGCATGAGTGAGTTGCAGGGCTCCATCCGGCTCGATCCAAGGATCAGACTCATCGAGCCACAACGACCCGATCTTGCCCCACTCCTTTTTGAGGTCCTCGACAATTTCGGCCTTGCTGTGCCTCAATTGAATTTGGTTCATTGGGAATAAATATTAATGGGGCTGGCCAACACGGTAGAATCAGTATAGAATCAGGATAATAATTACAATATTAATAAATGCGAGTGAGATGTTGTGGTTAGTTGGTGCCATTGGTAAACTATACCTGGGGATCCTACCTCTGCACATGCAACCCATGATTGAAACAAAGATTTATTTATTTTTGCCTTGATGACATTGGGCTGTCCACCTGTTGTCAGTTACTGTTGTAGTATTCCTCATTTTTTATTTCCGAAACAAAAATTAAAATCAGTTGCGATGGAATCTTCTCACCCTTTGTCACCCCAGTCATCAAATAGATGTAGGCCAAAGTCTGGTTCTTGGTGATGCGGTTGTACAAGAATTCCGTGAACTTGGAGGGGTGGATTCCTTTGAGCCAGGAATAGAGGTGCTGCACCTCAATTTTAGCACAGGGCCGATCACGGACATTTGACAAAAGTATTGATGGGAGGGAATCAGCTAGTAAGGGAAGTAATAAACTAAGCATAATCAAAATATATCAAAATTATTCTTTCTCCCAAATTGCACCGAAAAACTGGGAACTGGCCCACCTGCGAATAGCTGCCCGAATATTTCTCTAAATCATGTCTCCTGACACTACGCATTGACACGGGCTTGTCATCCTTATCCCCAGTCCTGCCCTTCTTCTTGCCGCGGACGATGACGGGTGAAGGGGAAGAGTCCTGCCGCGGGGATCCCTCATCATCATCCTCATACTCGAGAATCTGTGGCTCTTCCGAGTCTTCTGATCCGGAGTCTTCCCGAGGGACGAGTTGTCCCGGCCACCTCATTTGTTCATTCATGGATTTATTGAGTAGCACTCATGTGGTAAACTTTAGAATTCCCACTTGACTTGGTGTTTTTGGAGTTACTTGGTAAAATCTCATCAAGTCCCCCTTAGATCCAATCAAATTCACAGTAAAAAAAAACTTATTGAATCCCCAATTCAATTTAATGAAATCCAATTCATTCCCATTAAGTTACCATGACACCCTATGAATTAAATAAATAAATCCCATTAATTAAACCCATGAATTAAATAAATGAATTAAGTAAATCCCATTAAACCCTGGAATCAGTTCGGTGATTTTCAGAAATCCACAAACTTGTTTTTTAGCAAAAATCAAGAAACAAATGCTTGTGAATTTCAATTGAGTTACACTCCCTCATCCTCCTCAGTCTCCTCTACTTCTCGGGCCCTCTTAGAACTTTTGGATGCTGGAATTGATCCCCGGGGTGGCCGTGTGGCTGAGGCCTTGGGTGCCGGCACTTTGTCCTTCTTTGCAGGCGGCTTTGAGGGGGCAGGCTTTGCCTTAACAACCACTCCTTTCTTCGGTGGTGCGGGCGGGACATTAGGAGGCCTTCCCATGGGTGAGTCTCACTGGTCTTCAAGCGGGGCTGAGGGATTCAGATTGATTTATTTGGGATTGAATCAAACAGCTGCTGGAATCAAGTCAGGTCAGAATTTTCCAAATCCTTTGCCCAGGAACCATGCATTGTCATGAGTGATTTCATGTGGATTTCATTTTGTTGATCTCTACCTCACTGGAAAGTAGACCTGACACTACAAAATGAACAGGGTGTGCTAAAGTGACATCATTTTGTTGGTGGTGATAAATTTCTGCTCGATCTCTCATTTTTTTGATGTTACAGCAGCATTGAATTGACGGATCCTGGAGTTTCAACTTACAAGTCATCGAACTGCAGGGCATCATCTTGATGTCCAAAGCAAACAAGGCCCAAGAGTAGGAGAATTGTTGAGTTCCCCAGATGCATCGCGTTGCCTGCCACTAGATCGCCTCTTCGGCGATCCATGGCAGGAAACTTCTTGGTCCCCATACCCCGTGCGGCCTGCAAATTGGTCGGCCAGCCGAGTGCGGCCAACTTGTCTGTGGGCAGCATGACTCTGGCAGTCGCTGGGCTATAGTAGAAACCACCGTTCCGGCGGAAGGTCGGCAGTTTGTGGCTTGCCGCTGACCACGTTTTTGCCCACTTGGGATTATCTCCCAAAAAATAGACCAAATTTTTGTTTTTTTCGGGGGGGTTCCCACCAGTCCTTTCCAAATATGCCTCATTCAACTCAGCAATGACACTGCGCTCACGAGAATTGAACATTGAGTCCACCGGGCGATCCTAGGTCTGCTTGTCATGTCCTAAAAAAAAACACCATGAATTGGATGAATTATTTCGGGGCCACAACAATCCCACAGATGTATCCCCGTATGTCCCCGTCAACACCCAATATTTCATAGTACATAGGGTCGGCCAAGGGGGGGGGGAAAAAGGCTGCCCGAAACGTCGAATGGAGAATAAATAAAAGTGAAAAACATTGAAACATAATAACACAAAAAACACTGAAAAAAAAATTAAAGATGAAAAATTGAAAAACAACATAATGGAAAAGTGAAAAAAACAATGAACCAATGATCAAAAAGAATGAACAAATGACAATAATATGAAAAACAATGCAACAAAAATGAAAACATGAAAAAATGAAAAAAACAATGAACATAATATGAAAAAAAAATGAAAACATGAAAAACATGAAACACATATGAAAAAAACATGAAAAACATATGAAAAACATATGAAAAACATATGAAAAAGAAGGAAACATGAAAAAAACAATGAAAAAATGAAAAATAAAAGAAAATCATGAAAAAATGCAAAAAAAACAACAATGAAAAAATAAAGAATACAATAAATCATGAAAAAACAATGAACACATTAAACCAAAAAACAATGACAAAACTGAAAAACAATTGAAAAAAACATGGAAACAATAATAAAAAAATAAAAAATAAAAATTAAAAAACACATGAAAAATGAAAAAATAAAAACTGAAAAAAACTTGAAAAAATAAAAAAAAAAAACTGAAAAAAATGAAAAAAATGAAAAAATAAATATAATATTAAAGCTCGAGGACTTCGACCCAGGCTCGAGGACTTCGACCCAGGCTCGAGGACTTCGACCCGACAGCGGCTGGCTCGAGGACTTCGACCCCGACACCGGGGTAGTGCTACGGGGTAATACAACGGTGAAACACAACGGGGAAACAAAAGGGGAAACAAAATGGAAAAATGAAAAAATCAAAAAAAATAGAAAAGTCACATCTATAAATTTTAAATCTATTTAATAGCTTTAAAACAATGTATGTATATAAATCGAATTAAAAAATAAAAAAAAAAAGATTTTTTTTTGGTATTTTTTCATTTAGTTTTACTACAAATGAGTATTGCAATGCTTTAAAATATGATTTGTAGTAAAACTAAATGAAAAAAATACAAAAAAAATATTTCGAAAAAAAAATAATTCGATTTATATACATACATTGTTTTAAAGCTATTAAATAGATTTAAAATTTATAGATGTGACTTTTCTATTTTTTTGATTTTTTCATTTTTCCATTTTGTTTCCCCTTTTGTTTCCCCGTTGTGTTTCACCGTTGTATTACCCCGTAGCACTACCCCGGTGTCGGGGTCGAAGTCCTCGGGCCAGCCTTTCCGCGCGCGTTAGCGGAGAAACGACTCGTCCGGGTCGAAGTCCTCGAGCCTGGGTCGAAGTCCTCGAGCCTGGGTCGAAGTCCTCGAGCTTTAATATTATATTTATTTTTTCATTTTTTTCAGTTTTTTTATTTTTTTTTTCAAGTTTTTTTCAGTTTTTATTTTTTCATTTTTCATGTTTTTTTTAATTTTTATTTTTTATTTTTTTATTATTGTTTCCATGTTTTTTTCAATTGTTTTTCAGTTTTGTCATTGTTTTTTTGTTTAATGTGTTCATTGTTTTTTCATGATTTATTTTATTCTTTATTTTTTCATTGTTGTTTTTTGCATTTTTTCATGATTTATTTTATTTTTCATTTTTTCATTGTTTTTTTCATTTTTTTTCATTGTTTATTTTATTTTTCTCATGTTTTTTTTTGCAGTTTTTCATTGTTTGTTTTTTTTTCCATGTTTTCATTGTTTTTTCATTGTTTCATTTGTTATTTATTTGTTTTTTCAATGTATTTGATTATTGTTCATTGTTTTTCAATGTTTTTCATTATGTTTTATTGTTTTTAAATGGTGCTCATTATTTTTCATTATTATATTTTCATTGTTTTTCAATGTTTTTAACTTATTTTGATTATCAGTTTTTCATTTGTGCAGTGTTCTTCATTATGTTTCCATTGTTTTTCAAAATTCACCCGGCCACAACAACTGATCTGCACTCAAATGGCAAAAATTTAATAAGTTTCCTCGATTTTTTTTTGATGATTTGCACTTGATCCCATTTATAGTTTCCCAATGCTCCACTGAATATGTTTCTGTTTTTAGTAAATTTCTGGGAACAGTGAATTTGAGGGTTGCCATTTGCCCCCCACCCTTGCTGGATCCCATGCATAATATGTGAAGCAGGGAAAAACAACATATTACAACAAATAGTTTAAAGATTCTGGGTCAAACTCGAAGCCCCTCATCTCACAAATGCTCCTTGCATGGACCTGCTGTGCCAGCTTTGTAGCGACGAAGTAGTCCTGGGGAGTCTTGACCCCCGAAAAAGATGTTGTTTTTTCCCCAAAAATGATACTCTCCGATTCCCAAAATATAAAATTCCTATTATTTGAAATTTCGGGGTGGTGCCAAGGGATGGATGCCCATTCACACTAGTCCTGGACTTCCGTAGCTACAGTCCGTTTGATCAGTTTGGTGATGGAGGCATACATTTCATAGAGGTCATAGAGGTAAACGCCCGTTTCATTGTGAACACAATAAACGTACACTCGAGTCCGACGGATGCCCGCATGGCCACAATCAGCCGGATCCACGAAAAGTGGATACAACTGGTAGTCACTGAGGAGCAGGGCCACTTCTTCGAGAGGAAGATCCTTAGATGCAGGCTGATTTGATTTGAGCTGGTTTCAGGTAATGTTGGGATGTACATTTAAAACTCCTTACTTCAAGAAAACAAAAACTGTGTCTGATGCAAAATCAAAGTAACGGGAGTGTTTTCAAGAAGAAGGACCGGTGTACGTAACTGAAGGTGTTTTTTTGCCCACACAATGTACGTGTTGGAATTGGGACCTTCGAAAAACAGTCTGGTAAAATTTGCACGAGAATTGTCTTGACAGGGTAGACCACTGAAATCGAAATCCACATCATCCGTAATTTTGCAGTTCCGGCCATGGGAAAAACACCACTGCCGTTGCTTCAAAGGTTTCTTCAGAATTGCGTCTTTCCGAACTTTGAAGGGGTGCCTTGGCCTATTCTTTGCTGAGCTCTGGGTGGCAATGGCGGGCAAATCCACTTGGTGAAGGATGTTCCCAAAAATGTGTGGAATACAAGTTTGCCTCGGACTCCAGCTATTCACCCACGCATGGTTGTCCTGGATGCATTGTCTGCAGTGGTTGTCCATTTCCTTAGAGAGATCGGAAATTGAATGCTGGAAAAGGAAAAGGGCTGTGATTTTTTTTGGTTATGGTGAGATGGGGTTTAGCATTGTTTGGGGGTATAAAATAACGACATATTATTATATTTAATTTTTATAAAATATAAAATTATTGACTCGACCATGTGCGAGGCTAGTATCATGACAGCTGGCAGCTTCTAGTCGAACTGCGCCCAAAACCCCTGACTCATTCACCATTTTCTCTATCAATGCCAGCCCTACTTCTGCTGTGTAGACCCCAGTGCAGCTGGTTGACATGTAGCACCGACCAGTACCTAGCAAAGACTTCCTCAATTCTGCCTCGGTGAGCTTGTTCAGAATAACATGCCAAGCCATTTGCAATGACTTAGCTGCAGTCTCCAATCTAGATTCACCGTGTGCCACCTTGCAGGGGCGTTTCATGACCAGTAGAATATAAATTGAAAACCCAAAAAATTGGTTTCCAGAACAACATGACATGCCTCGAAAGGGTCTGTAGAGAATGAGGAACTGGGCGTCGGGATTGGGCCCTCTGCATCCCCAGAATTACCAAAAACCTCGCTGACCGAAATCCAGGACGACTTCATCGCCGAGTGCGAGTTGCCGGTGCTGGTGCCCCGATATGATGGCTGGGCAGACAGCGACATTGCTCTGTGATGCTCTATTGCTCTGGATGAACTTTACTTACGTGGATTCCAGGATTTACTGAATTTTTAATGTAATAATTAATGATGGGAAATCAATGGGGAATTAATTAATAATTGTGGGGAATATATTTCTTCTTGGTCCTGGAGGGTTCCTTAAGTTTCTAAAATCTCTGGAACTGTCCTGAGCTGCGGAGCATTGAATGAATCTTAGTCTTTGACTCAGCAAACGCTCTGAATTATTTCATGGGTTTTTCTCGGAATGGTAGATCTTCATTGCATTGAAAAAATCTATGGACTTTTTAATCTCAGAAAACCCATGAATCTGCGTTGAATCCATACTTTTCTCAGGAAGGCACCAGCGGAGGAGCAAATGTCCCCAAGCCAACCCATGGGGCAAAAACCTGCACACCAGTGATTCTTCAAATAGATTACGTACTGAAAGGATCTGACAAGATTCAACCCCGGCCTGAAAATATTCAGTTGGTTTTCCAGCTGTGGTTGAACCATCGAAAATGACCTGCGGGCTGCTTCTGAGATTCTGGGTCCCAGAGAACATTGAACTACTGAGTTACTGTAATGCGGGCACTGAAAAAAATGCGGCCGAGCCTGAAAGTGCTTTTGTCCCGCAAATTCACCACGGACTCGCGCAGCCAACACTGCCTTACCATATCAAGATTTGGTTTGCTGCAAATACACCGAAACATAAGAATCATCAGTATAATGTGGATGTGTTTTCCTGTGTTCAAGTCAATACTACCTGATTTTTTGTTCACCTTATTTTACTATGCCAAGAAACGCAAATTCTCCCTTGGCAATGGTCTGGTGCCAGATCCTTTCCACCCGAGCGATCCAGAGCAGACCGCATCGATTTGGCCTCACGGGGATTAGGGTTTTATGATTGTGGAAATGTAAACTTTGCGGTTTTCAGGGGTCAATAAAATTAAAACACCTATTTTTTGAAAAGGAAAAACATTACCCCTTCCAAATATTAAATACCTCATCGACCCCCCTGTCTTTGGATCTATGTAAATTGATCATAATTTATCAATATTTTCGGGGGGAAGGCTAGAGGTATTTAAAATTATGAGGAGATGGGATTGCTATCAACGACGAGGGGCCTCTTTGTTGTACATAAGTTTGAGTGCCCCGGCAATGGCCATGTTCATTTCCATGGGGCTCAGTTTTCTGCGTTTCAGCTTTCTTGGGCCCACTGCCTTTAACAAAGCCTGGCTGTCTTCTTGCGTTCTACTAATCTTTAAGATATTGTGCTCGATCACGTGGACAACATCGGAAACCAGGAATCTGAACGAAATCTCGATTGTAGTCCGCAAGTGGTCCAATTCCAAGCGTTCAACTCTCTGCATCGACCGGGGGGCAGTGTCCAGTGCAAAACAAATAAGGTCCGCTATGTGGGGTTTTTCAAAATTCGATGATACCCATGGAACAGTGGCCTCAATGAGGTTCAAATTCCAAAATTTTTCCAACTGTATCCCAAGACCTCTGCACCACAATGGTGTCTCCAGGAAGCCTCTGTTGTCAATGGAAGCCTCAATTTGGAAAACACCTTGGGCGGTTGTTTTCAAGAGTTTGCGTTTTCTATCGTCATCATCCAGGCTCTGAAAAACACTTGTCACCAATGAACGAAGTAGCGAATAAGCAGATTGCCGGAGTGATGCTGGCCGCTTGGGTGACAGCACATATTTGATACACGCAGTGATGACCACAGATGTTGCAATTGTATTCTCTACAAAAATAGAACCTTGTCCTGCCAATTCGTTTTTTTTTGACACCCAGATTTCTGGAAAATCATCTACAGGCCAAACTGCTTTGTGAAACTTTCTGATAGAATCCATAGTTTCTCCAAATCTGTTTTTCATTTTCTCTCCAGAATTTGAAGCGAAGAAGTGGGCGCAAACATGGTGTAGAACCCACTGGCACTGGTCCACTGCAGAAATGTAGATTGTAAGCGGTTCTCCCTCCTCTGGGAAAAATTTTCGAGCCTCTGTGAAACTCATGATTTGTCCATGGCCAAAATGGCTGGATAATCTGAATATATCTGAATATTGTAGCATTGACCTGTTGTGAAAAGTTAGATGTTAAAGGAAGATTGGTGACAGATTAATTTCATGGAAACAACCAACAATGGAATTGGGATACTCAAATTAAAATTAAGTGTCGTCTGTGGTAAATCCATCATTCCAAAAAAATGGTGAACCAATGGGTAATTCTTATTATTGATACTTTTTTTTTATTTTCACAGCACTCCTTGACCTCAATTGCCTCACATTTGTGAGTCAACCTGGCAAAACGGCTGCATCGAGACACTGATTCATGAAAATGTAGGCCCCACCTGATCGAACTTGAATTGAGCACTAGTAAGCTTTAGTAGTGACTCAGTAGTGCTCGATGGGACATGAAAACCATCGAGTGAAAGTTTTAGACCAAAATTTGGCACTCAGTAGTGCTCAATGCATTGAGTGCTATTTTGGCCTTAGTAAGCTTTAGTAAGCTTTAGTAAGGCTTAGTAAGGCTTAGTAGAGCTTAGTAGTGCTCAGCTCTTTTGGGCAAGTCAATGAGTACTGGTGAGGTTAAGGCCTCTTGGGGGGGGGGTTAGGGGGGGGGTCTATGGGTTTGTGAATGTATGTATGTTGTAATGTAGGTATGTATGATGTATTTTGGTAGTATCGTATGTATGTATGTAATGGAGTAATGTATGTATTATGTATGTATGAGGTATGCATGGATGCATGCATGCATGCATGTATGTATGCTGTAGTATGTATGTAACGTATGTAGTAATGTAATGTATGTAAGTATTTTTTGTATTTGTAATTGTAATGTAGTATGTAATGAGTCGCGTAATGATATGGATGTAATGTATGTATGTATGATGTATGTATGTGAAATGTATGTAAAGTATGTAACTATGTAAATGTATGTTGTATGTATGGATGTATGTATGTATGGTATGTATGTATGTATGTAGGTAGTTGATGTATGTATGTATGTATGAGTACTGTATGTATGTATGGAGTATGTATGTATGTAACTGTATGATGTAAGTAATGTTAATGTAATGTATTGAATGTAATGTAATGTAATGTTAATGTACCTGATTGTATGTATGTAGTAGTGTATGAATGTTCAGGTAGTTATGTATGTATGTTATGTATGTAATGTAGGTAATGTTATGTTATGTATGTTTATGTATGTCGAATGTTAGGGATGTAGTAGTATGTTAATTAGGTATAGTATGTATGTATGTATGTAATGTATGTAATGTATGTAATGTATGTAATGTAATGTAATGTAATGTAATGTAATGTAATGTATGTATGTATGTATGTATGTATGTTATGTATGTATGTTATGTATGTATGTATGTATGTATCTATGTATGTATGTATGTATGTATGTAATGTATTAATGTATGTATGTATGTATTAATGTATGTATGTATGTATGTAATGTATGTATGTAATGTATGTATGTAATGTATGTATGTAATGTATGTATGTATGTATGTATGTAATGTATGTATGTAATGTAATGTAATGTAATGTAATGTAATGTAATGTAATGTATGTATGTATGTTATGTATGTATGTATGTATGTATGTTATGTATGTATGTATGTAATGTATGTATGTATGTATGTATTTATGTATGCATGTATGTATGTATGTATGTATGTAATTAATGTATGTATGTATGTATGTAGGTAGGTAGGTAGGTAGGTATGTATGTGACCACGGCACATATGGCTATGGGTCAACACCCTGGAATTTTGGTGAACCCAAAGATAGCTGGGATTTATGGATGTTCAGCCTCCCCAAAATTATGGTAGTACTATAGACTATAGCAATTGATCCATAGCCATATTAGAAGATGACCAAGAATCACCTCACATGGCATCGGCCACCTTTGAGCACTTAATGCTACATGGCTATATCAGGTTAACAACATCAACTGTTCACCTGTGTTCTATACCCTGCACAGTGTACAACTTTTCAAACATGGGTGTCCTCAAAATAGGGGATACTCCCAAACAACAAGTTGAATTGGAAAATGATGATCAACCAGTTGATTTTCGGGTTTTTGCCCTTGTTTGTCAGACAAACCCAACTATGAACTCCGGGCATCAATCCAGTTCTACGTAAATATTATATTGTATTTATATACATACATACATACATACATACATACATAAATACATACATACAAGTTATTTGGGTCAAAATTGATCAGTTTTTTTTTGGGGTATGTTCATCAATGCATAGGTATATTGTAGACCCATGATGTTTGGATTTACATTACCCCATTAATCTCATGTTTTGACTATGGTACATATGGCTATGGATCAATACCTATAGATAGTAATACCAGATGGCTCCACACCCACAAATCCTGGGTTTTGACCATCCAAGCAAGCACACCTGGGCACCAAACAGGGGAGAAACAAATTGGATGTTTTCCGGTTTCAGGTCTCATTTGTGGTTTCAAATGAATCTCCCCGCTCATAAAAAGAAGGCTGGTGACATCTGTTTTTTTTTCATAAACCGATAGAATCCTGATAGAACATCCTTGGAATTGTGTCCTGAAGATAGACCTTGAATTCACTGATTCACTATCTGGTCTATGATTCACTTCTTACTATTGAGGTGCAACCTAAGAATAGTTGCAAGTGATACCCGTGGAGTCGAGATAATGTAAAAAAATATTGGAGGATGGTCACCCCCCCACTATGTAATAGAGGCTAAAATATCCAGTATATACATATACATATATATATATATTTTGGTGTGATCAAACTCGTTTTGAACGATACTCTGTGTGAACGAACTCTATGTGAAACGTCTGTAATCGAACTCGTTTTGAACGCTACTCTGTGTGAACGAACTCTATGTGAACGAACTCTATGTGAAACGTCTGTGCGTGATGCGCCAGGCACGGAATCCAATAGTTACTTGCCAATTACTCCTCTGCTGAACGATACATGTACATAAATTCCTGTTTACTAGCTGAATTTTGCACAGATTGCTGTCTTCAAATTTCACCTTTGCGTAGACTGATTCTCTTTCCGCCTGATTTTGCCCCTCCATAATCATTCGTACAGCAGGGTAGGGCCAACGCCCGTAAGTCGCGAACTAAATCGGTTTTGGCAAAAAACATACATATATATATATATGCATATATATATACATATATATATACACACATATATATATATATAATTACATATATATATATGTATATATACACATATACATACATATACATATATATATATATATACATATACACATTATATATATATATATATTTGTATACACATCCAGTAGTTGGGGAATCCCATTCATTTTCTGGCGGGATGAGGTTGCCATTCCTGGTTTTAGACCCCATGAGGGGTATGCTATATCCCTCAACAGCCCATAGACTCAAAGAGATTTGTACCGTACAGTAAACTACTGCAGCTATGCTTAAAATGGCCCATGTATCGATGATTTACCTGTGGCGAACTGGTACAACCTAAAAATGCCACTTGAAGTCAGTGGAGGCTATCATTCCTGGTCTTCATGCTGGGCCTGCTGGCTGCCTGCATCTTGCTGGTGCTGATTCTGGTGGCTCTCGGGCGCTTCCTGTCCAAGCGGCTCTGTCAGGAGGCGGACATAGCGAACTCAACAGCTTTCCTGTGACCGGAAATCATGGTGGAGTTTCCATAGCTATGTGACATTACCAGAGGCATCCAGGACACTGATTGTAAAAATAGAGTCGACCCAGGTCGATTCTGCATTTAACATCATGAAGTATCTGATTGATGGGATTGATGGCTTAGATTCATGGACAGCAAAAACCACCAGAGTGCATCTCTGAGTGGTGGAGAGGATGCCGAGTGGAAATTGCCAAGGCTTAGCGAAGAAGGGGAATAAACATTGCCTGCATTTCGGTTGTTTTTTTGACTTCCTGACTGCACATGATTTTATTGCTGCTTTTGGGGTCACTTTCAAGACATCAGGGGTTTCAACTCTCAACCAGCTTCACCAAAGGAAGCAAGCCCCAAGCCCTCAAGTTTGTCGGCACATCATTCGCCGCATAATGAAAAATCCCTGTCCCAATCCTTTGTTGATTGCAACAAGGCCTGAATAGCCAGGGGGTAGCCAGGGGGGTGATTCAGGTTTTTGCTTCATGGCTAGAACCTTTGAGAAGGACTGTAAACCCAGGCTGATCCAGGTGGTATGATTCTTGGACTCTCAGAGTCCCATACTTTGAATGCTTATTCTTGAAGCGTTTGCAGGAAATGATTAAGAACAAATCCAACATCAGGCATTAGATGACCATATTCAACATGTTTTCTGGGTTTCAACATGTTTCAACCATACTTTTTGCAGCAAAAATCACCAATGATTATGAGGGTTCCTCCCTGGCCGATAGATAAAGAGGTAAACTGAGTCAAAATGACAAACAACAGCCTATTGTGGCTGTCATCTACCTACATATATGCGTATGTATGTATGTATATATATATATAATATATATACACATAGTGGATCAATGCTGAGACTATCATGGATCAACCATCACCATCCCCAAGAAGTATCCCCATGTCTTCCATGAGTCTCTCCAGTATATCCCCATTATGGTTGATTGATGTTGGCGAATTCGTATCCCTTGAAATCCTTGAAATCCATTCAAATCCATTTAAATCCCGTAAATTCCCATTACTATACCAATTCATCACATCCCATTAATATCACCATTCATATCCCATGTGCCGCTCCCTGCCAGGATGCCTCCAGTGCCTCCAGTTCCGAAGAGAGTGGCAGCAGCGACAGCGATGAGACGCGTCAATGATCCGTGTCCGGTGGCTGAAAAGGTTGATGCCAGAGAGTTACATGATTTGCTAGGTACAGTACCCTTTGGTAAACATACAAAAATAACATGGAAAATCACCATCTCATAGCTGGGTAAATCAACGAACTAATTGGCCATGTTCAATAGCTATGTTAGTTTACCAGAGGGTACATATTATGGTGACTTAGCCAACAAAAATGATGCGATCATTGGGATATATGTGTGACGGTTAAGATCTGGATGAATTAAGATCTGGAATGATGGGAATTGTAAGGGGATTCATCTCTACATGGCCAAACTGTTCAGCTATTTTCAGGTTAGGGAATGATTGTAATTCACGCAGACACTGATATTTTTTCTGCACATAATCCATTCCTGCCCCGTTCATATTTAACACCCAGAAACCATGGTGGATATAGGGGATGAAATCACATGGAGAACCGTAGAATTATAGAAAGGGAGTGTTTAACATTGGGGCATGGGATTATACATATATGCACACACACATATCCTGTTTTCTTTTTAAACATGAACTAGATGAGTACATACATGCACACGCACTATTGATGACATTTGGTGTTAAATGTCTTATATAGCTATTATATATATATTATACAATATTACATATAGATATTGTATGTATATATATATATATTTATATGTATTACACATAATACACATAATACACATAATACACATAATACACAGTGTATGTATGTATACATGCGAATAGAGTGTAGGCTACGTACGATTGTATATTCACATATAATTCGACACTCTAGGATCCAATGCCAAAGGGGTATTTCAAACTGGCCTCTTTGGCTCAAGACCCACTGCAGCATCAGAGTAAAGAGTTGCCATGCAGAAGCCGCCATCCGAGTGAAGTCGTCACCGAAGCACTTACTTCAACCCCAAGTACCAGGATATAATCGGACATACAATCCCCGATTCGCAGGTTATCAGCCGTAGGACTCCTACGGAGCCTACGAGCGGGTAGCCGCGGGCCTTACAGATGACTGAGCAGGATAGCAGCGATAATGCATTTTCTTTCTCTGGACATGCCGTTGCACCAGCTGCCGGCACGCAGTCAAATTCTTCACAGAGTATCGACACTGGTGGAAGCGATGCCTCAGAACTGAGAACAAGCCAACCCAGGCGACCTCTGGTTGCTCCTAGAGGGAGACAAATTTCGACAATGCAAGCAATTGAAGATAGGGACAGCACACCTGGAAAGAGAAGATCATCTGCACGACAATTGTCGCCTCCGATGACTCCAAGGACTAAGGCAAAGACTACGTCGTCGAATCCGCCTTCACCGATTCAGGACGCTACTCCATCAGGGACAGGATCTTATCAGCAAGTGAACGCCCCATCAAGTGGTAGCGACATCTTCACTGCCTATCAGAGTGAATTAGCTGAATACAAGACATCACTGGAAAAAGCCACTGAAGAAGAATCCGTACTTCAGGCTAGATTGACCGAGACGACAGCTTATGCCTATCAACAATTTAATTTCCTGGAAAGCACCACTCATCAAGAGATGATGTCTATGACCGAACAACTCCAGATGCTGAACTTCGAGTTACAGGCTGCACAACAAGAAGATGAAGGTGCGACCTACAGGATCGAAGAGTTGGAAAGGTATCAGACTATGTCGAATGAAGCTGCATCTCATTTGGAATTCAAATATTCACGACTACGTTCGGAATTCGATGAACAAATGGGACAAGCGAGCGCAATTATGGTACATGTGGGCGCCGATGCGAACGCTCACATCAATCAACTTAGACTGGAACTGGAAAACGCGGAGATGAATGCCAAGCAGGAAGCCCTAGCGGTCGGCTACGCCAATGATCAAACAT
Organism: Cladocopium goreaui; assembly: GCA_947184155.2. Taxonomy (NCBI): domain Eukaryota; class Dinophyceae; order Suessiales; family Symbiodiniaceae; genus Cladocopium; species Cladocopium goreaui. The sequence goes on along the minus strand of CAMXCT020002224.1, from coordinate 666,720 downwards.
GTGCTTTGCAGATCGAGATGCTCGAGGTTGCCAATCAAAATCAGACAATGAAGCACACCATGTCCATGAACGTTAGACGACTGGAAACTGAGCTTGATGCTGCTGACATGAAGAGGGACGAGATCATGAAGGAGTTCCGTAGTAACATAAGATCTGAACATGACCGTTATGCAGAATGTGAACATCACTTAGCTTTGGAAGAATCGCAACTTCGATTGCAGGTGATCCACAATGAAAACTTACAATCTCGACTAGCGATTTCTGAGAACAGGGTTTCTGAAGAATCTCTAGCTGAATCAGGCGGCATGCGGGACATGAGGATCATGGGACTACGTTCTGAACTACACATGAAACAAAGTCTTTTAGATCGAATGCAACAACAACTGACTGAATCGAAGAATCAGTATCATGAACTTTCCTGTCAACAAGCCAGAAGATCTTCACCAAGCAGATCACCACATGGAGGGCCTCTATACGAGATGTATATGCAAGCCGTGCGTGAGCGTGACAGCTTGAAAGAATCCAAGGCTGAAGTTGACAAGTTGTACTTGCAGAACAGAACTGAACTCATTGACACTGAGGACCTGCTCAAAGTCTTCCAGCGAAACTTCGATGAAACTGGTAAGAAATATCAAGATGCTCTGAACAAGATCGATCACATGAGCAACAATCCGAATGTGACGAGTGATTTGTTCGACAGTTTGCACAATGAAATCAATGACAGGGACACAGCTATTGCTCGCCTTCATACTGAACTTGAAGCCCAAAAGGATTCTCTTGAGCGTGCTCACAGGGATGCAGGTAAGTCCATCAAGATGTTGAACGACAGAAGACTCGTGATCAAAGGTGCGACTGACTATTCCATTCCTGAAAGCCACTTGACTGAGATGCATCAATTGGCCAATGAGCGTTTCGCTGAGGTAGAAGAGATGTCGAGCACTATTGCTGCCCTGAAGCTGGAAAATCAAGCTCATTCTTCTTCATCAAAGAACAGACCGACTACATTACATGGGTACCCCAGTAATGCTATGCCTCGGAATGAATGTGAAGAGAAATGCGCCAAATTGAAAGCGGAGTTGGACGAGATGAAGCAAGAGAAGAACAATGAAGTTCGAAATCTTCAAGATGAGTTGAAGAAGATGGAAGATCGGAAAGACTACTATAAGAACAATTTCTCTCAAGCTGAAGATCGCGCCAACGATGAAGAGCAGGAATACCGAGCAGAAGCTGAAGCCTTCGAAAAGCTCAGGAACGAGTACAACACCAATGTCAAGGAGTTGGAGAACCTTGAAAGGGATAGATCCAAGTCATCCGTATCTCTAAGAGAAGCCGAAAAGATCAGCCTCCAACCCTGGCCTAAGACCACTGAACTTTCATCCTGGAAGGGAAGTGTCGTTCATGAAGTTTGTGTTGCAAGTGGAGATCGAAACTATGAAGATTGGAAAGCGTGGCTAGCTCCGTGTCTTGCAGATCAACCTGACTTGGAGGTCCTGGCCAAAGCACCCGATGTGAGATTCCAATCCATTGATGCCAAGCTCTCCAATGCCTTGAGGAAAGTCATTGACAATGCTGGGGACAAGTCCATGCAAGTGAAGTATGACATGTCCATGAAGAATCAATTGTATGGGAGAAGTGGGGACTTCATCAAGGGACGAGAACTATTCGCAATGATACTGATTAGCTTCAAGTCACCTGACCATACTGAAGTTCTCTACAACGCCCATCATTTGTATATGTTCAACTACTATGGAGATGACCAGCTTGAGGCCTTCTACAACAAGTGGCTTGACATCGTATACAACATGAAACATGATGATCTGCCTTCCAACAATTCCCTGCGTGATACATTGTTCCGGAAGATTGAACACTCAAAGCTTATGGCCTTTGATATCAATCGATACAAAACCTTCGATGAAGGGCATCCTGAGAAGACCTATGTTTACCTAACTGGTATGATCAAAGGGTACATAGCAAGAGGGAAGCAAGAACGACTGTTGAAAGATAGAGAACGTGCAGTGAAACTATCATTGTCCTCTAACAAGACGACACCTGCCCTAGAAGATGCAGACAAGCCTGGCCCTCCCGTCAAGACCAAGAAGGAGAATGAAGCAGCTGCATCGTCTACAGGTGATCCTCCCAAACGGCCTAAGGCGAAAGCGAAGAGTGAAGCTGCATCTGTACTTCCTACACCTTCTCCGAAATCTCATGCCGACAAGAATAACAAGAAAGGCAAAGGTGGGAAGGGAAGATCATCTTCACCCGTTGACAAAAAGAAGATTTTCTGTAATTACTTCTTCAATAAAGGAGGATGCATCAAAGGTGACAAATGTCTTTACAGTCATTCTCAGAAGGTCTATGATGCCAAGATGAAAGGTAAGAAAGGCAGAAGTGGAAGTCGAGATTCGTCAAGGGGAAGGAGTAAAGGAAGTTCATCTTCAGCTGGACCCAAAAAGAAGGTATGTTGGAATTGGCAGAAGGGTACCTGCACGTTTGGGAGCAAATGTAAATTCCTACATGCAGACCAATCGCCTTCAGCATCTTCAGAAAGAACCAGCAAAAAGACGCCAAAGAAGAAAGCGACTCCCATTACCATTGACTCCTTCTTTGATAGCGACGATGAAGATTCTATGGATTATACCTCACCGAGGATAGCCAGCGCAAAGAAGTCTTCTGATGTTCGCAGAATCTCATTTGATCTGGAATCTGAAGTGCACGAGATTGCAATTGAGAACTACCAAGAGGGACTACCCAAACGTATGTATCGTGACCCCAACAAGCAGTATGTCTTCTGGAAGGTCGATGATTTGACCGACGATCAGTCCAAGTCCGACAACACACTTGGTTCAGTCCGAGCACGGGCCAAAGCAATCATCATGGACAGATGCGGACTCCATCGTTTTGTTGATGAAGTTAGAATCATCATCGGCCCTAAGTTCGACATGTTGATCAAGCTGGACGATGATCGTGATGACTTGACCTTCATTGAAGAGCTTGTCGAACACGAAGTTGGAAAATCCCTCATAAAGTCCAAGAACATGATGTGCGTTTCATTACCAGTACAAGCCAAAGATCGTAGATTCATCCTGGATTCTGGCAGCGGACACGATCTGATTTCTGCGAGGAAAGCCGAAAGGATGAGCCTGAAGCAACGAACTTGTGATCCTATCATGTTCCACACCGCCAACGGTTCAACTGCTACTCAAACGGAAGCGGAGATTGACCTGGGAACCTTTGATGTGACCTCTCATGCTTATGTGCTGGACGACACTCCGTCCGTGATGTCTCTTGGGAAACGATGCATGGAAGAAGGATACTCCTTTGTATGGCCATCTGGTCAAATGCCTTTCATGATTACGAAGAATGGAGAACGCATCGATCTGACAATCCATGACAACATCCCCTACGTTGATCTTGGAACATACGAATGCACTCCTCATGAATGCCATCATGCATCAAAGATCCATGACCTATTGACACATCCTCAAGTCGGATTCAATGACTTCAACGACATTGATGATGTTGGTCAACCCTCACGAAGAGTACATCTCGATGGAGAAAGTGGCCTTGAGACATCGACTGAGGATCACAACTGTTCCCGATACGTCAAGAAGCTCAAAGTGAAGAAGAAGAGAAGGGCAATGAACCGACAGAAACATTTGGCAACTCCTGGAGAAGAGGAAGAAGAACCACCTGAGGGCGGCGAGTACGATCCCGGAACTCCGCTTGACGATCCTCCTGGGGACGAGACTGACTTCGAGGATGATGGTCACGGCGCTCCTGAAGACGCCGCTGAAGGTGATGAAGATGACATTGAGATCGATGTCGTCGAGGGTGAGTCCAGGGTAGCCAAAAGAGGAACACTCAAGAGAGAAGCCAATAGCTTGAATCACAAGCTGACCCACAGATACAAGAATCCATATTGCGATTCATGCATTCGAGCAAAGATGAAGCACTTCAAGACTCGTCGTGGTGCATACAAAAGGGAACTCAAGAAGTTTGGCGACCTCATTACCTTTGATGCAGTGGACACATCCAAAGTCCATGATGACGTGTTGGTCCTCGAGAAGGAAGTGTTGGTTGTCAGAGACTGTTTTACAGGAATCATTGGTGCTTATCCATCTGATCGAATGACCAAAGACGATGTAGTCAGAGCAGTGAAACAGTTCATCGGCGCAAAGAAGGTCAGACAGGCCTACTCTGATCATGCTCCTCAATTCATTGAAGCTATGAACGAGATGAAGATCCCAATTGATCATTCGTTGCCTGGTAGACCTCAAACCAATTCAATCGCCGAAAGGACGAACCAATTTATTCTCACAGCTACTTCTACATGTCTTTTGGAAGCTGGATTACCACCTTGTTTCTGGAGAACGGCAATCCTTTGCGTATGTCATCTGCTCAACGTGGAACCCAACGATGATGAATTGAGCGCTTGGTGCAAACTCCATGGATCTGAATTTGCTGGCAAACTCATTCCCTATGGTGCTCGTGTGAACTACAAGCCTCCGAAGACCAGAGAAGCGGGACAACTCCACAAGTTTGGACCTGATTCTATCCCAGGAGTGTTTGCTGGTTATCACATTGGTCCAGGGATGCATTGGTCAAGACAATATAAAGTATGGCCTCTGAGTGACTTCGTACATCAGAATCTTGGTGACGATGCTAGCAAACCTGAACACCGTCTTCTCAAACCTCATTTGACTGAAAAGGTCGAGATGGTCACTCCACTGACATTTCCATGCAAGCAAGAATATGAGAGGGTGAACACCACATTAGAGGGAATGAAAGAGAGAGAAATCCTCGATGGCGATCCCTCCAAAATGCCTCATGGAGATGACGAAGATCATGACCAAGATGAGGATGATGATGAGCTTGATGACGGAGACGACGGTGGACCTGGACCAAGTGGTGGAAAAGTTTCAAAGAAGCCTCTTGATGACTCCGAGGATATCTTCGACAAAGACAAAGATCCAGAAGAGATGACTCTCCAGGAATTGATCGACGCCCAACCAGACCATTGGAAGAAGGGCAAAGCTGGAGATGGGAAGTATACCTCAATGACGATGGTGAGAAGGTCAAGTTGAACGTCAAGGGTTACCCATACAAGATTGGAGATGACGGTAGACGAATGTTCAGAACGTCACTGCGTCCCAAAGGGACCTATTCTCCTGAAGAATGGCGCAAACTCTCTCAGTCTGACCGGAATACCATCCTCAAAGCCGAGAAGAAGAAGTTGGAGAAGAAGGAGGCCGATGACAAAGCCAAAAGATTGGTCGAAGAAAAGAAGAAGAAGGCAACGAAGAAGGAGAAGAAAGATTCAAAGAAAGACAAAGACGAGCCAAAGTCCAAGGACGATGAAGGTGGTGATGAAAGTAAGAAGGATGACTCTCATTCAAAGTCAAAGACATCCGATGCAGGTGTTGGTGAAGTTGTGAAGAACAAAGTTACCTTACCTATCACATGTACAAGTACGTATCTTGATTTGTACGACATAGTCGATGATGACGATGTACATGGAAGACGATACATTGATTGTCGAAAAGTGAAGAGGAATGCTGATGCTAGTCCATGTTCCGATGCTTCTACTGACGTCCCGGACGACGAGGAATATCTCACTGAATGGGATGAATGGTCGGAGGTCGAGAAAGGGCGTGGCCCAAAAGCATCGTGGAGTGGTGAAGTTTGGAGCACATTGTCAGGTGAGATTTCGAGGTTTTCCATGGCTACGCCAGGAGAGTCGACAATGATCAAAAATGGCAAATGTGTCAACGTCAAGAACGTGAAGAACATAGCCACTGATGATGATGAATACATCCCTTTCCCAACTATGCCGTGTACTTCTGCATCAAATCAAAATCACCGAACCAAGATTCCATCAGGAGGTCTTGGAAGCAAACTTTTCAACGCAATGGTTTCACGACCTGTGGGCAGAGCCGAGATTGAGTCCAACCCAAAGGCCAAAGAGGCAATGCTCAAGGAGTGGAAAGGCCTTCGTGATCAAGAAGTATTCGACTTTACAATGGTTCGTGAATACGACGATGTTGTTGCAGAGGCCAAGAAGAACAAAAAGGAAGTACATATGGCCAGGGTCCATGGCATATGCGTGGAAAAGAATTACCAGCTGTCAGAAGACAATCCTGGACGAAAATTCAAGGGAAGAGGCGTTCTGCTAGGAAATCAGGTGAAGAATCAGCATTGGGAGGCAGCATTCTTCCAAGACTTGGGAAATTCCCCTGCTTCCTTCGAAGCCTCACGATGGGCAGATTTTTACGGATGTCTTCCTGGGCACTCCGTCAAGTTGGCAGATGCGATTCAGGCTTACATCCAGGCTAAGTTGAAGGGACCTTTGTGTTGGGTGGAGTTACCCACTGATGCATGGCCTCCGGAGATACAGTATTGGAAGTTCCGTCGCCCTGTCGTAAGACTCGACAAAGCCCTGTATGGACACCCTGATTCAGGCACGATGTGGGAACAACATTGTGACAAGAAAGTTCAAGAAATTGGTTTTAAGCCCATTGGAGAGGAATGGCCTTCTATGTATTTTCATGATGAGCTCAAATTGCTGTTGGTAATCTATGTGGATGACCTTAAGCTTGCTGGGCCCTCCGAAAATCTGGCCAAAGGTTGGGAAATGCTGCGCACTGTTCTGCGCATTGAACCCGAAACCGACTTGGGACTTTACTTAGGATGTGTTTTATCCCAAGGTGAAACCCAATTGCATAATGGTAAGAAAGTCAAGACCATAACTTATAACATGGAAGGATTGTTAAAGTTATCGGTGGAAAAGTATCTTGACATCATTGGTAAGGACACAAAATTGAAAAAGGTATCAACTCCAAGCCTTCCAGAGGAAACGAAAAGCAGCCCGTATCGAGCTCCTTCCGATGGAAAACGCAAAGTTGAGTGTCCTTGGTGTGCACATTCCTTCGATCCAGATATGCCTGCTCTCTCCGAGACTGGCAACTCACGTCCTGGCCAAGACAGTGAGACGCTGAGCCGTGGGAATCTAGCTCCGCATGCAGCTAGTGTGCTTATGAAGCTGCTTTATGCAGCCCGCATTGCGCGGTTTGACCTGTTGAGATCCATCAATGCATTAGCACGTAATGTGACTAAATGGACAAAGGATGATGACGCCCGTCTTCATCACCTAATGTGTTATGTCAATTCCACATTGTCCCTCAAAATGATAGGATGGGTCGGAGACAAAATTGAAGATTTATCATTAGGACTATTTGCAGATGCGGATTTCGCTGGATGTGCCCAATCCTTGAGATCAACTTCAGGATCGCACTTACAAGTCCAAGGTAAGTTCACGAGATTCCCACTTGCTGGTGGAAGTAAGCGACAAGGGTGTGTTAGTCATTCAACCCCCGAAGCTGAAATTGTGGCTGCAGATACTGCACTTAGGACTCTAGGAATTCCCGCACTCAGTCTGTGGAAAGTCTTAGCCAAAGTTTTCCCTCAACTCCTGTTTCATGACGATAATCAAGGTATGATTGGTGTTGTCAGATCAGGACGGAATCCAACCATGCGTCATTTGGAGCGCACACATGGTATTTCCATTGCCTCCATGCATGAACATTTCCAAAAGGATCATTTTGTATTAATCTATGAAATTACAGCCAAAATGGCAGCCGATATCCATACTAAAGGATTCAAGAATCCCATGGCATGGAAGAAAGCTTGTATGCTAATCAATTTGTTGGAGCCTCAGGACTTGCAGAGCAAAGAAGTATTAGACATGTTGCAGCCTAGCACCGATGTCGATATGACTACTCGCCAAGTTTTCCAATCCAAAACTGAGGACATCCCAAACTTCCCATACACGGAAACCCCTATTTTGCCAAAAGAAGTGTATAGGAAGGGTTTGACTAGTAAAGAGAAGCTACAATACTTGCCAGGTATGGATCCCATTTTTGTCGTCAAGCAACCGGTGTTTTACCGTCCCAAGCCACCCGGCTTGATTGTGCCGCCAGATGTATTAAGATCCACATGGGTTCTTCTAAATGGTGCGTGGACAAAGGTCGAACACCGTGCATCTCCACCAGAGCAGGCTATCAGATTTGATAAGTGGGTTGAACGAGCGTGTTTTCAGTACCATTCGCCCAACAAGCAGCCGTTGATCCCGGACACTGTTTCACAATCCGTTTCAACGACTTCAACCCACCGGGTGATGTCGTCAAAGCACGTGCATGCCCCGCCTGCCCACTCGAGCTCACTACGTGACTCGTGTGCGTCAAAACCACATGACCGTGTACAGCATCTGACCGATTCACCAATGCTGATGTTCTCGGTTGATGCCTTGTTTTTAGATGCACAGACATCACCGTCTCAACACCCGAAATCCATTCACCAGTGCCTTCAGCCAGCCACACGTGTGATCAATACGCTTATGCGCCTTGTTCATGGGGGGAGTGAGGGTGAAGGATGGCATTCGCACAGTGAAAAGGGGCACCCACAGTCCACCTCAACACCTGGCCTATGTCATACGCATCCGGAATTGGACATCAATGATAACATTCCGTTTGTAAAATCCACCCGAAAATCCCAAGTGTTAGGTAAGAAAAATGAAGATCATTGGCAGTGGGATGGGAAAGAGACATTGATCCGAATTCACAAAACGCCAAGAAGGCAAAACTTTGTACCACAGGATTGCGAAGACTGTCCTTGTGACCCTAGGATCATATGTGATGAGAGGGAAACCGAACAAAAGTTCAAAACCAATACTCGAGTGATCAAAGATATATGGAGATTCAAGGGCGACAATCATGAATCAACCAACAAGTTGAATGAATTTTGGACTGGAAAATCGACATTTAAGGTGCTCGCCAATGCTGAAGTGATCGATGGAGGTAAGAACTGTAAGGTGAGTCAGGGAGTAATCACGCTATGCACCAATTGCAATGACGTGAAAACTATTCCCATCACTGATGTTTTTGTCCCCTATCAATATCACATTGAAGTAGGCAAACATGAGGTTGACCATCCCAAAGTGTCGGTAATCCTTTGGAGAGAAAAGAAAAACAGAACTTTGGAATTTCAATTTTCCAAATCACCTTGTGACTTGATGACATCAAAGTATGCGAAGTTTTCCCTTGCAATCAATTTGATCGAAGTTCCTCAAGCAGTCCCATGCTTCGTCTTGTTATGCTCGGAAGAGAGAAACTGGTTTACGTTCTTGCAGAACAAAATGAAGGACGAAATGAAGTTTCATGTCGTGCCAATCACTGAAGATGACGACATGCTCTCTCCGTACGGAATCAGCAAAGCAAGGCGATGCCTTCGGACCAAACTTGATTCAGTGTTCTTTGCAGGTCCATGTACAGGAGGTTCACCATGGAACCGAATCAACCGATGGGTGAGCGAAGCAACGACACAACTCATCGAAGCAAAGAAGCAGATCTTCTGGGCGATGTGGGAAGTGTTTGCATCAGTGCTAAGTGAACTTATCAACATGGGATCACCAGCCTTGCTTGAGTTGCCTAGAGGTTGTGACTATTGGAAGGACCGTAGAATGACTGATCTTGTGGAAGGAACCGTATCTCATGAGCACAAGTTTGATGGATGCATGTATGGCTTGAAATCACAATTCCAAGAGACTCCCAAACCAATCAAGAAACCATGGAAGATTGTCACATGGGGGGTGTCTTTTCCAAAGCTTCATAGAAGATGTGATCGCCGTCATGACCATGCTGAGTGTGCCGGTAGGGAAACTCGCATTACTCAAGTTTACACTAAGTGGATAGCCAAGATAATCATGAATGGAATTAATGATCATGTAATCAGGAATAGTCCATTTGTGAACGTCAGAGTGATGAAACGTTGGAAGCCGCTTGCATGTGATGAACAACTGAAAGCTGAAATGTCTCGTGATTCCGAGAATGTCCGCAGTCACCCAATCAAGTCGGTGGCAACATCCGTTTGTGCTATTCGAGAGCTCGACGCCATTGACCTTTCGTTCGAGCGATCGCTACTGCACTGGTGCTTTTCGAGATTGACATCAACTTCGGTTCATTCTTCGTGGCACTTTTCATTTTCGTGTCAACCGCTTTCTGAATTCGACTCCGACTGGTTGTTACGAGACCTACGGTTCGTACAACTATTTCCGCTGTTCGAACAGTTGTCACGAGACCTACGGTTCGTACAACTATTTCCGCTGTTCGAACAGTTGTCACGAGACCTACGGTCCGTGCGACTTTATTCTGTACAAAGCGTGATGGCCGAAACCCATGATCTGAACTCAGTAGGACAATTTGCTGGAAGCCGAATCACCGTTGCATTACGAGTGCTGAAGGGATTGTCCGAAGGAACCATTGCAGCCAAGACTCCATCACCATTCCGAGACACCCGAGGTTCGAATCTTCGACTGATCTCAGATGAGGACACAGCCAACCAGTGGATTAGGTTTGGTATGCCGCCTGCAGTTGTCTACTCAGCATACTTCGCGAACTCCAGACACACCAGTGAAGCCACTGCACAAGCCCTGGAGGTAGCATACAAGTTGTTGCAGAGAGCGCAGGACATCGAGAAGGGGTGTTCAGGATGGGAGTTTTTGTCAAAAGGGTCGAGATTCGTGAAGGTCTTTGCTAGCAGGTGCCCATATGATGATGCAACTGTGGGACACTTCATGGACAACGAGATCTATGACAGACTTGATGAGCTCTGGATCGTATTGACCAAAGGACATTTTCCCGAACCTTTTGATGATCAAGCCACTGCAGCAGAATCTGAGGCAAAGATCCGAAGCATGAAACAACTTTATCGAGGAACACCATCATTCAACACAGATCCGAGTGCCACATCATGGTTAGCTGTGACAAGGACCGCCGAGTATTTCAAGGTCATGGACGAGTTGACCAAGGTGAATCCGAAGTCTCCATCTGACAATGCTAGCTATTTGGAGGCAATGAAGAACATGATTGAAATCCAGATGAGGCACCTAGGACATGCATTGAGGTATCACAATGAGCAGAACCCATCAGACAAGATCATCTTGCAGGATGTGATGAAGGATGTGGTTGCTTTCGAAACCAACCAACCGAAAGGAAGGAGTGCAGCCCAGAACCATTTCTTGTGCTTGTTAGCCCTCGGCACGACCCTTGAAAGACACAAGACCAGCGCTCGAGGAGATGGAAACTTGCCGAGAGTAGCAGAGCTGTCCGAGATTCAGTTTTCGATTCTCAAAGTCTTTGACATTCCTCAGGGGATCCTGATTGGGCATGGATACAATGTCTCGATTGCCGATGAAGGAGCCAGATATACTGAGAAGGAAAGACGTCATGCCTGCCACAGCTCTCTCAAAGATTTCACCACCGTGATGACCGAGACTCAAGCTGGTACAGCCGGAGGCATGCACAATCTCGACAACTGGGATGTTCCCCTGACCTTCAATGACGGACGACGACCATACGAAGTTGACCTATGGAACAATGAGGAACCTTTATGGGTGAATGATGACACATCAACTGGACCCAGCGCCCAGGATACATCCGCTCCTACGGAGGGATCACAACCCAAGGCATCGCAACAATCACAAAGTTCGAACATTCAACCGAAGAGGATGCCAAGATCATCAACTGGCGGAGCCTCATCTTCGTCAACCCATGCAGCTTTCCGATCTGGACCTGAAGCAACATCTCAAGGTCGTACTGAACCAGAAAGAGATGAGAATTGGATTCCAACTGAAGACTGGATGAAGAGGAAGAAACCTTCAACCGTGGAAGTGCGTCTCCATGCTGCCGAAGACTATGCTCGTGAGGAACAGCGAATTGCATTCCTACGATCCGGCAAGGATTTTGTGCTCTCCATCGTAGAGGGTCCTCATACTACTCACAAGTATGGATCCAATTTGATCTGGAAGCAGTATTTGAGAAGATTGACATTTCATGCTGCCCTGTCTTTCAACATGCTGACAGAAGGTCAACTTGATTCCCACATGATCAATGAGAATGACTACGAATGGCTGAAGCTCTATAACTACATCATCACGACCACAGAGTTTGTCAGGTGCAAAGGATATCCTGTGACGGAGGTCCTAGCCATGTTGACACTGGGCATTGAAGATACGGTGGAGGGCGAGATTCGAACCAAGCTCAAAAAGTTGGGAAACAAGATTGGACAGTTCATCATCGGGGAACCTTGGTTAGACAAATGGGATGAATTGGGAGGACAAGTGAGAAACAACAAAGCTCTCATCTTGACGGATTTGACTTACCAAACGAGATCTAGCTCAAGAGTCGTCAATGACATCGAGGCTGGGCTCGACAACATGGGTCTTTCATCCATCAAGGTGTACCAACTTCCCTATGAATCTCTGGAGAAACCCGAGGATTTCTTGAAACTGGCAACGAATGCATTGACTTTCCTACGAACCAACGCCAACGCGTTCTCAAGTGCCACTGTTCATATTTGGATCTCCTTCGCAGCACTTTTCAGAGGACAAACTCGCATACTGATGCCAAGTGCAGACTTCATCGCCAAATTGGCGGAGATCATCACTGAGATCAGCCAAGCAGCACATCTTCCAATTTTCGTCAACATTCTGAGAGATGCCCGGTTTCTTGGGTCCCAATCTTCGATTGTATCCATGGCCGAGGAGCTCGCAAGAATCTTGAAGGAAAAGGGCATTATTCACTCCACCAATGAAAGATTCTGGAAACAGATATATGCTTGTGGACGTGAGCCTTTCTATTGGAAAGAAGGTGAAGGCAAAGAAGTCATTTGGGCTATGCTTGAAAAGTCATTGATGCGACAGAAGGTCTTCTTACATTGTGCAATGGATCATGATACAGTCCATGACCTGAATGAAGAATGCGTCCATGTGAAGAACACCGGATTTGACATCGAAACCATCAAACGATGCACGGAACATCCACGAATTATTCCCAGCATTCGTGCTGGAGAGGTCACAGATGCTCAAGCTGGATCAGCAAATATCATTGGAGGAATGAAGCACATGAAGGATGCAGTCCAGAGGAGAGCATGGTCAGACATCCGACGAGGAGTATTTACCCCGGAGCCCCTGACAGATGTGGATGAGCATTGGGTCGAGGTAACCGAAGATTCCGAACTGATGTGCGAAGTGTGCAAAGGATTTCACAAAAATGATTCGAGATTGAACACCTGCACTGAGAACCGCACAAGATGTCTGAATTGCGCAAGCAACTGGACGAGAGCGGCAGTCTACGGTACTGAAGAAATTGGGATGGATGAATTTTCACAGGATGCAAGAGTAGCTGCAAGATTGCTCAACATCTACAATGAGTGCGTTGACTGGAGAGAAATGGAAGCCGAGAAGGACCTCCGTGGATTCCTGGTCACTGCGACACTTGCAATGCTTTCAGGTTACAGGACGACAAGCGATGTGCTCAAACAGGTATCACATCGAGGTGCTATCCGAATGCCCGCCTACATGGTGAAAGGGAAATGCAGACGAGACCTGTTACCCCAATTCACTGTACAACGTGAAACTCGAACAGAGGATTGCGGAGGCGGAATGCACCGAATGCGATGGTTTTACAGACTGCTTTGGGATGGTGGAAACGTCGCTTATCATGACTACATGAAGACAGTGCTGACCAAGGAGGAGATCGCATCAATGCTCAATCCAACCGCAACAGCTGAGTATGTCGGCGACATTTTCGAATTCTGGCTTGGAATGCTTGACCTGGGTATTCAATTTCCTACTATGTTCGCTGGATGGGGGGCAAACCTTGACAGTTGCCTCGCAGGACTGGAAGAGTCGTTTTGGCTATTCAGCAGTTCATGTCGACCTACCGACACCATCAACACAAAGCGAAACCGATCCAGGAAAGCATACATTCCGCCGGTCGAGAACAACATGGTGATTACAATCTTGAGAGAAGCGGGAATCTTCGAACTACTCATGCAGAAGAAGATCACCAGAATGCCGGTGCTCCCGGAAGCCAACTACGACGACCATCCTGAAATGATTGAGGTCTCTTCAAGCGATGAGGAGGAGGATGAAGTTGGCGAACCTGAAGACGAGACCACGACGCCTACGGCGCGGGGCCCTCGAACAGAACAGACTTCAGGAGAAACCGATGCCGGAGCCGGTGACATCGAGATTGAGGAGGAGGAAGATGACATGGGGGGCCAACCTTCGGAGGCGAAGAAGCGCCGAACTGAGGTGCGGGACATCCGTGATCGATTTGAGAAGCTGATTGCAGATGCATCGAGTGTCCAGTATTGTCTCATTTGTGGTGGAATGCATGACATTGATGAATGTACCACACCAGATGACGAGAAAATGAGGGACACCCTATGGCGCATGAGGTTGATCATGGATCAGAAGTCCAAATCCCCATCATCTTCGGAAAGATCCAATGCCGCGACAAGAGGCAGAAAAGACAAGCTCCCGAAGAACGTCATGCCAAGAGGAAAACGTTGGGGAAGAACCAGATTCACTGAGAAAGAAGAAGTGACCAAATGCTTCTACAGTCAGTCAGCCTTTATGTACGACATTGGTGATCGTGAAGAAGGAGGACAGTACTTAGTGAATGGCGTCGAAGTCAACCCAATTAGCCGAGGTGTGAAGAATCGTCACGAGCTTGATATGCTGATTGAACGTGCGGCTGAGGAATCCCCACCTGTTTTGCCGACCATTGAAGAGCTGAACGCTTGGAACCCCAAAGATCATGATGCATACGTGAAATGGCTTACTGAAGAAAGGAAACAACGTGGAGACAACTGGAACTTCAAGTACATCCAACCATTCACACATGGCCACAACATTGGTACACTTCAACTTGCTCGCATCAATGGAGAAGAATATCTTGGAATGGGCTGGTGTAAGGTACATCGATATGGCGAGAATGAGTGGATGGGCAACAAGTGGGACAATCCGCAATGGATAGTCGAATTGTCGAAAAGATTCAATGCAGCGCTACGCCACTCCGTGGGTTGCGTCAAAGACAATCGAAATCACCGGGGACTACCATGCGATGAAGCAGGTTGGGTCAATGTCGAATCGATCTTGAAGTACGACAACATTTGGAGAGATCAACATACATTGGCTGGAACGACCCGCGTCAACTACCCAATACTTGTTGAGAGGTGGAACAATTTCCAGAGAGTGATCTTCACTGAGTACAAGCAGACGAAAAGGATCCGAGCTCAAGTGCTAGGACTCAAAGTCACGAAAGGTGAGTTGGAACACATCATGAACAACTTCAATGACGAATTGACCTCGAGACTTGAACGACAAACACTGAGATTGGAGATCGGAACAGCAGATCGAGAGATTTGGCTATGGCCGGTGGCAATCCGTGCTCCTATGGCGCATTCAAGAGTTCAAGGCGGTGTGCACATTGAAGACAAGAAGACTTCCTATCAGATGAACCCTGGAGTCGGATACACTCTTGGAGGAGGATTTCATTGCACCACTTTTGACAACATCGCTCAAATCTTCAGAGAAGGACTACGTCCCGGAGGAGGAGGCGACCGCATCAACACGTTCTTCGTGCCATTCGCACCGTGGGACGTACGAAGTCAGTCGGTGCTGAGATTCAGGAAGATCGAACAAACTGATCTTGTCTACATCTACATCACGTACGATTCCATCGCCAAGTTCTCCCCTAGATTGTCAGCAGACGGACACATTTTGGTCCAAGAAACAATTCCATTCGAATCATTCGATGCAGTTTGGTACTACGATTGCAAGGAAAAGGACTACTACCGTCTTATGATCACGAAGGGGAAAGATCAACTCGTGCTTTCTGTACAAGGAGCAAGGAGGGTGGCCACCATTGAACGGTTTGACAAACTCATTGGGAACATTGTGCCTGATGAATCATCACCCGATCTGAACGAACTTCGAAAGCTTGTCGATATCAAGACCGGTCACTTCAGTCATGCTCACAGATTGTTCCCTGGACATCCGGATTGGAATGATGCAATATCATTGTTAGCAGTCACTCATCATCCCAGCAAGGAGGACCATCGACTATGCCCCGCATGTCTGATGGAGACCCCTGCACCACTATCGATTTGTGTGATGTGCAAAGGATTTTTGGTGAGTCATGGATGGAGGAAACGAATCAAGATCACCGTGGCTACAGTACCAAGTGCCGAATCACACCATCGAGAAGAAGATCTCAAAGACCATGTCAAGAAAGCAAGGGAGGAGGTGAAGATCGATTTGACAGGTGATGGTGATGACGACGAGGTGATGCCAGATGATGATGACATCAACATGAAGAGTCCAGAACAAGAACCTCAACCAGAAGAGGGAGATGATGACCAAGCCTCGAAGAAGGGCGACATCAATGATGAGAAAAGAGACTTCAGAGAACAAGATGAGGTCGACAAGAGATAGCGGTCGATGAAATCAACATTGAAGAATATGAGGCTGGAGAAGCTCGTGATGCAGTGATTGAGTACCCCAAGTGGATAAAGCGGATTGAGTTTGGATCAAAGGTCCTACCAATCGAGCCTTGCACAATTGGAGATGCTCAGCCGGAGCTCATCAAAATCCTCCTGTTGCAGATTGGACTACATATCGTCAGGATCTACAGACTATTCCAACGGAACTTCTGTGGAGACATCGAGACGGCATGGAAACACTTTCAACAGAACCGGAAATTCAGGATGGACCTGGACTCAAGAGTGCCTTACCTAGGCGAGGATGAGAATGGTGAACTCATTGAACCAACTGCACAACAGATGAAAGAGCTCTACGAAGAGATCGGCCGACCAAATCAAAAGGACGACATCGGAGAAGAGGGATTCGTCAATGCATACTATGGGGCAGTGGTACTCAAAAGACTTCTCATATATACCCTTGAATGTGGCTACACGTATGATGACTTACAAAATATCTTCTTTGAAGAGGAGATGGAGAAGCTGTCGAAACGTGACACAACGATGGATGAGATGAGAAAGACCACAGCGGCCCGCGACGCCCTTGACCGACAAGACGTCATGGTCAGAAGAATCATTGCAGGTGCATACAGGGTGAATGCTGTTTATTTCTTCAGGAACGTAGACTTTCAAGACACAATCACACTGAACCCAGTTGATATTGTGTGTGCTCTTCGTCCCGCACTTCGAAGAATATCACTTTTACACCTGATCCTTCAAAATGGCCGACAATTGCCACGACCTCTACTCCAGAAGCTGTATGATGCGATCAATGACTACAACCACATCAAGCAGCGGGACGATCAACGACCAAGATGGGGCATCCACATGTCTGACGCCCACATACTTGCGATTGCTGATACCCCAACTCCTGCTGATCGTGAACGTGCTAACCAAGCCGCTGGCAAATCGAAAACAGCCCCGAAAGCGGCAACAGCACTGGGCAGGGTGTCAAAAGCGAAAGCATCATCGTCAGCAACTTGGAGAACAGTTGAAACCGCTCCTCCGCCAAAACAAGCTCCAGTAACCCCGCCACAGAAAGGTGGAAAAGACAAAGGAAAAGGTGGAAGATCTTATTCGCACCGTGGTGGCGACTGGAACCAACAGGGATACTATGGATGGGGATATAGATGATGAATCGATATGACCTCTGCATAGGTCCTGATTGAACCTGGCGATGCGAGGACGCAATCATTGCTCGAGATTTACCTCTATTTCATTTCGAATGATTTCTGAGAGGACTCTGAGCCGGCTAATTTAGAACCACACATTTTTTTTGAACATCATTGCACGAGACGCTGAGTTTCTACAGCGGTCTACATCTCAACCGACGAAGGAACGGGAAGGTAAACTTCTAGTTCCATAGTCAACTTTGTGTTTTGATTTCTTTAATTCACATGCTTGAGTGGGATTCCATGCTGGCTACGCCACATCGGATGAACCTCAATGCTAGACACCGACTACGTCGTGTCTACGTGCACGTGAACAGAACCTTTTATCTTTTGGTAGAGATCGTAGCAAGCCGCCATGTAGATGTAAAGTTCTGAACGGACTTTAGCTCTCCATAATTCAATAAATGAACAGCTGCAAATGTAGTGGATCAATTCAAAGGACACTCCTTTGCGCGTAGCCAACAAAGTTGGCTATGCGTGGGGGGTGCGAATAGAGTGTAGGCTACGTACGATTGTATATTCACATATAATTCGACACTCTAGGATCCAACGCCAAAGGGGTATATCAAACTGGCCTCTCTGGCTCAAGACCCACTGCAGCACCAGAGCAAAGAACTGCCATGCGGAAGCCGCCATCCGAGTGAAGTCGTCACCGAAGCACTTACTTCAACCCCAAGTACCAGGACATAATCGGACAGGCAATCCCCGATTCGCACTATATCTATATCTATATCTATATCTATATCTATACATCTGTATGTATCATATGTATAGCTATTATTTTGTAATGCGTCAATACAAGATGTCACACCTCACGCTTGGAAACTCCAGGCACCGACTCGAAGAGGAAACCACCTTCACCAGCGGCGATGGTGCGACAACACGACGACACGACGACACGGTTGAGGATTCGTTTGGGGATTATGAACCCTTTGTATATTGGGGATTATTCATTGGTTATTATTGATGATTATTGATGACTTTTGATGCTTATTGATTGATTATTGGGGATGATTGATTGATCATTGATTGATGATTGAATATCAGCATCCAGTTATTAAACCTAGCCTTGATTTTGTTATCATCATGGATCATCATCTATATGAATTTTGGTTCTTCACCAACCGCTAACTGCGGTTCCATGACAAAGGATCCACTGAACACTGGTCAGTTGCTCAATTATTCCCGGTTCTTTCTCATTCCCAAACACGGAAATGTGTGCCTATTTCACCATTTTATGGATGGTTCAGCCAACAAGTCATCACAATTGGAGCAACAGGTCACACGCCATACTTGCAATCCTGCTCAAAACTAGCCTAGGACTACCAAAATAGATATGGAACATCCATAGTTTGCCCAGTTTTTTTTTTCTGTACAAATTGTGGATTTTCCATATCTATGTCAGTTTACTCCAGGGTCTTTGATTAGTCTGGTTTGATGGGGTGAGGTTTGCCATCAACTCCAGTTGTCAAAGGTGAGTATTGCAGCCAGGCTGGGGCTTTGACAACTTCATACGACAAGAGCGCTTGTACGGGATCCCGTTTGGCAGGGCTGGGATAGAAAGCCATTTATCGTTAGTGGATTTAGAATAACCATGATAACCATAGGTTTATTATGTATGAATAACCATTCGAAATCCCGGAAATTGCGCAGATCTCATTGGATGTTTCAATGTCACAGAGACAGTGACGATTCCATCCATCCATGGGTTTTCTATATGTGCCATGGTCAAATTTTGGAGGACGCCAATATTTTGGGATTGTCATCAATCCTCCAATAGGGATTTACATAGCCACTGTAAGGAATCCCATTAATGGTGGGATGACCATACCCCTAACATAGCGAAATCGCCCAATGAGCAGGGTGTTTCGCACCATGTTGGGTGCAGGCGCTCCATCTTGGTGGTCTCAAAGACGCCACAGCTGCCAGATTTTAATGATCTGATGTGGAATTGTCTCAGAATTGCTTTCAACGAACACAATGAACCAGAACCCTTGGTATTTAAATGCTGATTTCATCATGATGTTCTTGTACTGGTAGCTTTTTCCAAGAAGCCAACCAGCTGCTTGGTCAACCCTGGGTTTTGATAGGTGCATGGCATGAATGGGCCAGTAATTTGATTTTGCATTTTTGTAGGGGAAACAAAATCATGCAAGGTTGGCCAACATTGAAATGACCACGAATTGTTTTTTTTTGGGGGGTATATCCCATATTCAGATACACCAATATCCATTATTCATCATTCTTCATTGCAAAAAACTCCCGAAATTTCGAACATGCTGAAATCAACTGAAAAAAAAAAAACAATCATAAACGCCGCCACACAGCGACGCATCTGTACCCTCTGGTAATTTACCCACTTTGCGACATAGAAAATGGCCCATAGAATTCGAAATAGTGGAGATTTACCTCAAAAAAAGATGGGTGGATTTTCCCCATCCAAAAAATTACCTAAAAAAAATGGGTGGATTTTCCCCTTTACCAAAAAAAAATCAGATGGGTGGATTTTCCCATGGCTTTTTCGGAATGGGACATTCGTCAGATGGTGAGGATGGATCGCAGCAAGGGCTTCTCCGATGACGTGGTCATCTTTGAAGCCTCCGTGACGGTGCTCGGGCAGGAGGACGAGCCTTTGAGCCGCTTTTTGGGTGACATTTAATAGTGGTTAATAGTGGTTAATAGTGGTTAATAGTGGTTAATAGTGGTTAATAGTGGTTAATAGTGGTTAATAGTGGTTAATGGTGGTTAATAGTGGTTAATAGTGGTTAATAGTGGTTAATACTGATAATTAATAGTGATTAATGGTGATTAATGGTGATTATACCCGGCCTGGTAAAACGTGAACGGAAAATCCCAGCCATCTTTCTAGCGCAAATCTTAACTATTTCGATGGATGGGCCATTGAAAAAATGTCGCAAACTGTTAAATTACGGGAGGGATTTTGTTTTGGGCTGTGCATGTGTCGTCTGATTATGGGCTATCTTGGCCAAGCATGAGATATCTTTGGGAAATATAAATCTGATAAATCTGATAGTGGAAAATTTTAATATAACCAACCGTTGAACGGTTGGATATTTTTGCTGTTTTTTTTTTTTATGTGGAATATCCGTTTCAGTTACACTCGATCCAACATGTGGGAGATTTTTCACCAAATTCAACGAACATCGTTGGGATAAAATTGGAGATTTTTTATAGGTGAAATATAGGTGTAATATAGGTGAAATGGTCCTTAGATAACTTAGATATTTGATGTTTTTTTTTGGTTGAAAAACTCTATGACACGAATCAACTGGGATATTTTTATTAATGGTGTATCCACCGGGGGTGTGCATCAGAATCAACTGGTTATATAATACATCTATAATACATCATATTTCCCATCAAAACATAGCCGCATAGCCATAAAGTGGGACTTCCAATTTTCGCTGGTGAGTTATCTGACTTTGGGATTTGGGAAGGACTAAAATGACTAAAAGAGGCTGGCAGTGCTGGGAAGCCACCGTTGCTAGCCAGTCGACCAATGGGATGATCGACTGATCAGCCACTTTTTTTAAGTTGGGCTTTATCCAATATCTGAAATTGATGGTATAGCTCCTAAATGGCTGGTTTTTTGGGGGAAAACAGTGACAATATGCCGGAATTGGCATGGGCCAGCTGTCGCCTGGCGAAAATTTCATGGAGTTTCCCGGAATTTCGCAGCGACTTTGAGGACTTCAAGCTGCAGTCCATGTCTCCTGAACCGCGCTGTGCCTCTGCACCCAGCGATGACTTGAGTTCGGATCTGCGCGTGACCAGGGGTCGTGACAGAGGGCTCGAAAGAGGTTGGGGTTCCAATGGCAACCATGGTCATTGACACTCCCATAAGTTGGAACAGAACCCCTATAATTAATTATTATACATCCACTCATAACTGGACTGGAACTGCACTTCCAAGTGGAAACCCTGGAACTCAAGAAAGTTCTTACTTTCCTGATGTCCCTTCTGATGTAACAGGTAACGCGTTGGGAAACCACTTTTTTGCATCTTTTTGGGACCCCTATGGAAGTTATAGGACATCCCACATAAATAGGATTGTTATGGATGGTTGCTGCATTTCAAGATGATAGACGTCATCCGTCATCCAACGTTGACTTAGACCCACGCAGTGCAAATTTTAAACTGGGAACGGCATGTAGGAAAAACTTCATCATCAGTTGGAGTAAACAATCGTCGCCGCTGCTTGTTTTCTGGTGAGAATGGTCTTGGTAAGAGTTTCAGGTGACATTGCTGGGTCATGAAGACCCGTTGATCAAGCGCCAAGAGGGAAACATGATGCATATTCGTACGAAGAGAACCACGCCCCATAGGCAGGACAGATACTCTACCTGGTGTTTTGAAAGGTTTGTTCAAGGTTTTTCTTTTCAACCTCACCAGGGATTATGATTCTCGACCTTCCAATTTTTTGGGCCCGTGGTGCAGCCAGATATCGATGGCGTTGTAGGTACTTTGGGACTCGGGCCAGCATTCGGTGCGGGTCCAAAAGCTGGGAAAATGACTGGGGGGGACTCCAAAGCTCAAGCAATGATGTCCCAATGTGGACATATGGGGTTCGCCCCGGAGGCTGAACCTTGTATCATGCTTTACCGATTTTTTTTGGTTCAGTGGTGAGCTTCCTGTTTTTATTCCTCAACAGACCAGTGGGAAAGAGGACACGGCGACGAACTCCGAACCATCAGCAACACCCGAAAACTTGATCCGGAGTTCCCTATGATAGGATTTGGTGGGTTGTGGAGAATATTTTTCTTCATTTTTTTTACATCAATTTTAGGGTGCCCTTTTTATTTCCGAGGCCTGAGCCGGTCCTTTGGGCTCCTTCGTATCAAACACCCCCATCCCGTTCCAAATAAGTGTAAATCACCCACAAAACCATGGTTTATTTTATGGGGTGTGTTTAATATATATATATATATTATATATATATTTCAGGGGGATGGGATCAAGTACCATGGATGACCGTTTCCAAGGCCAAAATCTGTGGTTTTTCATGCTGTTTCACCGAGGATCTGAGCTTAGAAGTGGACGGCACAAGGCTGGCATCGCGATGGCCATGGGAGGACACATTTGGAGCATGGCACGCAAGAAAGATATGGGGAAGGAGAACTGCAGGGATGTGGCTTCTTATTGAAAAAAATGTTTTTCTTTGGACAAGTTTTTTTTTTTAACTTGGAATCTTCAATGGTTGGAAACTGAACAGTTTGTTCCACTTTCCAGACTTGGAGAGCTGTGCGGACTGGATTTTGAGATATGGCAGGCTCAACGTGCACAGCAGCATCCTCTCTTCCAGGCCTAAAAGGGGTGCTCCAACCAGCACATGAAAGCCCGCAAAGGGGGTAAACTTTTGATGTGACCTCTGTATTTGCTTAATTAACTCCCCTTGTACTTGGGGTGTTGAGCAGATGCCCCTCATCACAGGAGTTCCCATGTTGTGCTTGATGGCAGATTTCTGCAGCATCACCACATTTGTTGCTGAACCAATCATCGATAATCATTCAGGTCATCCGTCATAAGTATTTACAAGTATTACTAAATTGGCTATTTACTGTAACATTATTTAACATAGCTATGAATCATCACCATTTTTATATGGCTATGGATCAATACCTATTAATACCATTTTTAGGGGGATGAACATCCATTTACCAGCTATTTTGATGTTCACCAGGGGTACAAGGTTTTGACACACTGCCATATAAGTTTGGTAGATCATTGAACTCAATGGGCGCTTCCAGCGAGGTCGCAGGTCTTTGCTCGAATGTTGGCTTCAGACATGACGGAGGTGCCACGGGATATCACTAAGTTGGAGGACATGGAAAAGCGAATACTTTTCCGCCCATCATCACAATGTACAATTGTAGCAATTGTAGAATATAGTACAATGATGTACAATGTAAAATGATTTTGAAAGTGTTTATTCATTGTTTATTCTGTATACGATATTATACGATATCAAATAGATGCATATATATATATTATACATATATGCATACGCATACTTGTTGCATCTTGGGGACGTGCAGCAGCACACCTGGATTTTGACTCATGACATACATCAGATTCACCATATATTCATTGTACCGAGATTTCAGCAATCTGCACCTCAGTATGCCTCTGAATTACATTTAGGACTTTGCTCAAACTTGGTTGACTGTTTAATTCTCCAAACAGCGTGTCCACACTGAGGGGTTCTTACGGTAGGTGTGAAAGGCCGGGGTTAGATCAGGGTGCTCCGTCTGGCCTCCGACTAAATTCTCGCATAAAAATTCCCTTGCGAGATGTCCATGTGCATTTCGACTGCGCAGGCCCGCACAAAGTGCTTGGCTGGCTTGTTTTACTAGCACGCCGTGCTCGTCTTTGGCCTATGTTCATTTTTCGTGGCAGGCGTGGTACTTTCGCAACATTTTGAGGTCTAAAACGTCGTTTCGTGTGACATGTGCAGGACATCGGACACTTTTCTCATCCGCGTGGCAGGCATGGCACTTTCTTCACGTTGCTAACGAGATTGTTTTGGAAGTAATTTTTGATGGAAGGCGTAGTATTTGGTAAGCTTGGACCACGTTTTGAAAGGGTCGAAAATCTTGTTTTGTGAAGCTGTCGTCATTTTTGATTTCCGACCAGCACTTCGGATGCTTCGGGCTCATTTTTCGTGGCAGGCACAGTATTCACCCCGCTTCGCGTGGGGTGGCCGCCCACACCGCAGGTTTATTTAGGTCCGTGAGAGGGGCTAAGGGTGGTTTCCCCCCGTGGGGGCTCCCCAAGCTAAGAATTTTAACTTCCCCCCCCCGTGGGGGCTCCCCAAGCTAGGGAATTTTCACTTTTCCCCCCCGTGGGGGCTCCCCAAGCTAGGGAATTTTCACTTTTCCCCCCCGTGGGGGCTCCCCAAGCTAGGGAATTTTCACTTTTCCCCCCCGTGGGGCTCCCCAAGCTAGGGAATTTTCACTTTTCCCCCCCGTGGGGGCTCCCCAAGCTAGGGAATTTTCACTTTTCCCCCCCGTGGGGGCTTCCCAAGCTAGGGAATTTTCACTTTTCCCCGCCGTGACAGCTTCCCAAGCTATGGAATTTTCACTTTTCCCTCCCTTGGAGGCTCTCCAAGCTGCGGAATTTCAAATAGCTAGACAACGACGCCTAGATAGTCCCCCAAATCCCGTGTTCTTTGAATGTGCTTCCATGTTTTTGCAATGGTTTCCTTCAAAGCACGGTACTTTACACTTTTGTCGCCATAAAACCGGTCGAAAACATCATGTTCGACAATGCTTCCAATTCCCTTATCTCCCCAACCGTTGAAAATACCGCTATTTACAGTGTTTTCTTCAATTTTTCCATGTTCCAATGCCGGTAGCCAACTCCAACATATATATATAGAAATCCTTCCAAAACATTGTTTTTGACAGTGTTTTTCCAATGTTTCCAGTCAAACAGACGGTAATTTACACGTTTTTTGCCATAAAGGCAGTAAATCCTTCCAAAACATTGCTTTTGACAGTGTTTTTGTAATGTTTCCAGTCAAGCATACGGTAATTTACACGTTTTTTGCTATAACGTCAGTCCAAAACACTTGTTTTTGCAGTGTTTTCAATGCTCTGGCATCCAAAAACCCTGCAAAATCTTGCTATGTACAATGTTTTTTTTCATTTTTGGCCGTTTTTCCATTGCCGGAAAGCTACCAAAATGACCCAAAATTCCATTTCAATACCCTCTTGCGCTCAGACACCCAAAAATCCTCGAAAAATGTCGAAAACACCACCGTATTCTGGTCTCGGTGCGAAACCGTTTTTGGGCCCCCCCCCCAGCTAAAGCTGATATAGCGACTGCTATATTAACAAATGTCATTGAGCATTTAGTGTTGCTGTTTTGCCCCCCAATAAGCACGCCTTCACCGCCAAAGCGGTGTGGGCGGATTTTGATGTATTTTGTAGACCTCGACAAAAAAGTGGCTGAGACCTAGGTAAAACATTGTTTTTGACATTTTCAATGTTCATTTTTCGTGCTGTGCGCATTGTTTTGTGAAAATCTAACATGTGCTTGAGCAAGCCCTCTCGTGACTGTGTGCGTGTCAGATCGCTCTCGTTGTGGTGCGGTGCGAACTGTGATATCGCTCGCGCAACCCTCTCGGCACTTTGTGCGCGTCGCATCGCTCTCGTTGTGGTGCGGTGCGAACTGTGATATCGCTCGCGCAACCCTCTCGGCACTCTGTGCGCGTCGCATCGCTCTCCTTGTGGCGCGGTGCGAATTGTGATATCGCTCGCCCAACCCTCTTGGCACTTTGTGCGTGCTGGATCGCTCTCGTTGTGGCGCGGGCTGATTTAGCTGATTCTCTGGAAATTGGTAAAGAGATCTTATGAATTCTCTGGAAGGTCCTGCTATGACGATCTTGCAAGATGGTGCAGTCTTAGAGGCCCGTAGTATACATGAAGCTCTTCACCAAGGTCTTGTAGAGGTCCTTGTGAGAAGATGTTGTGAAGATCCTGGTGAAATCCTCTAGGAGGTCGTTGCATGATCTTAGACGATCTTTTACAGGTCCTTTGCAGAAGGTCTTGTGGAGATCCTGGTGAGATCCTCTCTTTGAGGTCCTTGCATGAAGACCTTGCAGATGCTATGTCTTAGAGGTGCTTGTATGAAAGCTCTTGCAGGAGGCTCTTGGGATTTTCTTGTATCAAGGTCTTGTAAGATCCTCGCCAGCAGCAGCAGGTCCTTTTAGCATGATCTTGTGGGATTCTCTTGGGGGTTCTGGCATGAAGACCTGGGTCAAGGTCTTTTTCAACTCCGTGTGAGTAGATTTTGTAGAGATCCTGGTGAAACCCTCTAAGAGGTCCTTGCAGTGCATGATCTTGTACAGGTCCTTGTGAGAAGATCTTGAAAAGGTTCTGGTGAAATCCTCTAGGTGTCCTTGCTTGATCTCCTACAGGTCCTTGTGAAAAAATCTTGTGGAGATCCTGTTGAAATCCTCCTCGCATTAAGCTCTGGAAGATGCTCTGCATTGGTGCTTGCATGAAAGTGCTTCCGGGATGCTCAGGACAAGTTCTTGTATGAAGATCTTCTAAGATCCTCTGTGTGGAAAATCACTTTTTGACAATCTTTTGAAATTCTTTAAGATGTTCTGGTATGAGGGCCTGATGAGTAGACATAGCGTTGCTTCTTGTGCCAAAACATTTTTTTGCTGCTGCAACTACGACAATGTCTAACCTAGTATCTGGTACCTTGACTTCCTACTTCCACACTGTTTGGGGTCTCTTGCCGGTGTGATCTGTTTTTTTTGAAGACCACCTGCGCCTTGGCAGGCCAAGACGCGTGTGATCAAAATCGTGGATGTGGGGGTCTCCCGGGAAGTGGGGAAGTGTTCTGAAGGTATTTTTGCGCGGATCGCCATGGGATTTCACAAGGATACAACAGAAGTACACTGGGATATAGGGATATTCAGATTTCACGGGATTTAATGGGATACAATGTGGAAATCTTGAAATTTCATGGGGATACATACCCAGCTATGGGGATGACAGATGATGACATGGGATGGTGACCCTCTGGTAATAACTACCAATTTGCGGACAAGGACATTTTTCCCATTAAAAATGATGATTTTCCATAGAATGTTGGTTTAGTGGAGGGTAACAATTCAAATGGTGGTAACTTTTGGGTGATCATCACCAATGGTGGTGATAATCCACTTGGTGATAACTAAATGTTTGCTTAAATCAATTACATTTATACATGAAAACAGTTCTTGCAACATTACAGTAACCTGGTTGACATCATCAATAAAGGCGTTTTCTATGGAACATGGTCCCGAAAGGGTGTGATTTGTAGTGAATAACCTTTTCGCAGATCATTGCGGGATCCTCACCAACGTAGGTGGGTACGTTTCATAGTCAATGAACACGAATGATATCAATTGGAATGAGACCCACTAACAAGTATGCTCACCGCCCTTCGCAGTCACACCCTTGTTTTTTTCTCCGAGAACCCCTGAAGACACCTGTCCAGATAATGTGGTTACCCGCAATACTAAACCATCCATTAACCAAACATTTGGGGTCATTTTACATCATCCCAAATAGGTGTACACCCAATGATAGACCTCTATTGGGGATGATCTATTCTTGGGTTTACCACATGACTCCAGATACGTAACGCAACTTTTTGGTTAAAATCAATCATTCCTTCACCTGCAGCAAAAGCCTTGATATCAAACATCACTGGCTCAACCTCCCTGCCCCAGGCATAAATAGAGACGATCTACCTATTTTCAAAATGCCGACTTCGAACAACCAGTGATTGAGTCGGTGATTTGTCATCTTCAGAGATTTTCAGATATTGGTTTGTTTCCACATCTTTCTTCCATTTGGGACATTTCCTTTTCCCGGGATTCGCGGCCGTGAAAAATTGGAAGAAGCCTCACTCTGCACATGAGGTGAATCTGGACATCATCCGCTTGCTGTGCGAGTACATCTACACAGGCCCCACCAATCAACGGTGAGAGCTTGGGATGGGCAGCGTGGCCACCGTGTCCAATGGAAAACCTCAAAATTGTGGATGTAAAAAGATGTAAAACGAAAATATGAGTGCCCTGCAACATTTACTTGGAACGCAGTCTAGTGAATCGTAAGACAATGTTAAGTATATATTTCATGGTATATATGTAAGAATGGTTACATATCCCTATGTTGAACTGTTTGTTCATTTCTTTTTGGTGAACGCAATCTTTTAATTTCACATAGGTTCAGATCAACTTGGGGGAACTGGGATTTGGTTGTTGCTTTTATGATCTTTGATCATTCAATTTTTCTCTCCATTAGAAGGGCCACTTTGGTGGTATTTTTTCAATTTTCAGACACACCTTTTTTTCATCTTAAGTTCTTATATAAACATGAATATAAACTTATATAAACGTATATAAATATATATATATATATAAATATATTTATATATATAAACATCTATAAACTATATAGCCCTTAAACAACGTCCCATGTTTGGTAAAATCTCATGATCCCAACGTGGCGGTGCATGGTCACCATGGTCTCCGAGGCACACTCCACGAGCAGCCCTGGGAGAATTTGGAAACTGCTGGAGCGTTGTTGCAGGCGACTTCGGGGAGTTGAACGGAGAATTGCTGGAAGCAATCTTTCTCCCTCTCGCTTTATGTATTTATATAACTATGATATATATAATATAATATAATATAGTATAATATAGTATAATAGAATACAAAATAAAATATAATATAATATAATATAGTATAGTATAGTATAGTATAGTATAATATATAATATAATATTATATAGTATAATATAATATATATATATACATAATATAAAGTAATATAATATAATATAATATAGTATAATACAATATAATATAATATAGTAAAATATAATATAATATAGTATAATATAATATAATATAATACAATATAATATAATATAGTATAATATAATATAATACAATTTAATATAATATAATATAATACAATATAATACAATATAATATAATATAGTATAATATAATATAATATAGTATAATATAATATAATACAATATAATATAGTATAGTATAATATAATATAGTACAATATAATATAATATAATATAGTATAATATAATATAATATAGTATAATATAATATAATACAATATAATATAATAGAGTATAGTATAATATAATTTAATATAATATAATATAATATAATATAGTACAATATAATATAATCTAATATATTATAATATATTATAATATATTATAATATATATATAATATATAATATATATAATATATAATATATAATATATATATAATATATAATATAATATATATTTAATATAATATATAATATATAATATATAATATATAATATATATTTAATATAATATATAATATATAATATATAATATATAATATATATATAATATAATATAATATAATATAATATAGAATATATATAATACATAATATAGTATAATATAATACAATATAATACAATGCAATACAATATAATATAATATAATATAATATTTTGTATAACTTTATAGGTGATATATTTATAGTATGTATACACATATGTCGTATGTACATATATATATAGATAGTATATATATATATATAGTATATATATATAGATAGTTTTTATGTATATAGATTATAGATAGTATATATATATATAGATATTATATATTATATTATGTTGCAACAATTAATATAACGTTCTATATGCACATAAGGATATTACACAGATCTAAGATAACTTACGGGTATGTAAGCAGAAAGCAAGCTAGAACATGAGCAGCAAAGTTGGGTTCAACAAATGTGGCATTTTCCTTGGCGAACAACAGGGTCAAAGGAACAAACTATGCTGACAGTGACCTGTTCACTGACAAACAACTTCAGAGAAAAGGGGATAATTTATGCATATTTATACTATTGGAACCAACGACTACAGGAATGAGCGAACAACAGCGGGAACCAGGACAATCTCTAGATTTTTCCGAAGCAAAGTGTATAATTATAATCAGGAATCATCTCACCGATCCAAACTTGCCACTCTAGGTCAATGATGACTTCAAAGTAGGGTTCATATGATTTCAGTGCACTTACCCAGTAAGAAAAAACAGTCTCGAGAGGGTTCTAAATCTACACCCCAAAATCGAACACAACGCATATCATGGAACCAATGGACATTCTCCTATCAGAAAACCATCTTCCAAACATGTTACATTTTTCGAATCTCCCAAAACTGGTTGATGGTAACATTTGTAGGACCCCCTCATCATTTTCGGTCATAAAAAAAAACATGGTTTCCTGAAATTCAGAGTCCGACTTCAATCCAATCCAGTTGCTTTTAACAGCTTAAATGATATCCAAATCTATTACCCAAAACATATCCCCATGAAATTGTGGTTTCTTTTGTTTGCCAGGTTCCTTTTTTATCACCCCCCGTTTCGTGAACTTGAAAACCAGATCCACAGGCAGCCGCCAAGTACCAGGCATTGATGGCGAAAAACTGGTGGGATGATGGGATGATGTGGCACAACGGGCTCAGCAAAGGTTGCTGGGATTGGAACACGTTGGGACTACCCAACTGGGATTCTGCTAGGTACGTTGGCAAACTTTGACACCCCTTGAAGTCATCATAGCCCGCAGAACTGGGGTCACATTGATGGGCCTCTGATTTCAGTTGGTAATAAGTTGCAATCTCAGTGAAGTCCCAAGCAAGACCTCGAAACATACATGGGTAGTTCGTGGCAAAGCATGGTCAGCGTACCCAAACACACTTTAGGGATAAACCCTACCCAATGGTGCTATTTCTCAGACTTGATCTTAAAGGGAAAAAGTGTAGGAACCACCCCAATATTTTGCATGGACCTTTGAGTCTGGGGTACCCTGGGTGCATACGAAATTGAAAACCACACCGGCCGGGCAGGTCAACGGCTTGGTGCGCTGGTGTTCCGACAAGGTGGGGAAAGGGCAATCTGACCATGGGAATATGACTTTTTTTGCCTGGGGGAATCAAACATGGCAAGGGGCAACCCCGGGTAAATGAAGTTGTTGTTTTTTAGTGGTAACATTAAGTCCAAATCTACAAGTGGGGGATTTTCCATTGCCATGTCTACTTACTAGACGGTACATCGGGCGAATACGAAGTTTGGGGAGACATCGATGACATCGAACATGTCGTAACAAAACAGGGGGAGATATCGACAAAACCTGGGATATGGATGGATATGGTTGCTTGAGCTACGAAACAATAGGGGTACAGATGAGTCATGTCCGGCCCGGGGCCAATGGGGATCCTGGGGGTGAAATCGGCAGATTTCCACGTCCTTGGTGGTGGAGACGGTTGCGGAGTGGTTGGTGTTGGCCTCCCAGATTGGTCAGCAGGCGCGGTGGCTGACGCTTCCCTCTGTGCAAATTACCCAAGATATCCCAAGATCAGAAACCAAACCCCGAAGCCAACAACTTACTGTTTGGGGGTATCAAGTATCAAAAGCGAAGGTTTCACCAAAAAAGAATCCTGCATCAATAGCTTGGGTTCTGGTATGACTGCGTTCCCATGAGTGGATTCTCCAACCAAGCCATGTTTTGCCACGCAGTTGCTGTCAGCGCAAGGCCAGGGATATGATTCAATAGATTTAATAGAACCAATACAGTAGCAATAATAGTTTCTTATATGATCATAATAATTGGGAATATAATAACATAACAACAGTGATTGGATAAATAGTGGATCTTATGATTAGTCAGTGAAAAATAATAGGATTATGATCACAATAGGACTGGGAATAATCGCCATCCAATCTCTTCCCTGATCATTGGAGAATTGTGTGACTACGGGAGACAAATTGTAGGGGATGGTGTGAGTTTGAAAGGTCTTGCCTCTACGAGGCTTGAAGTCAAATCAAGGAGTGGTTGGCGGTTGCAGATTTGCTCAGTCCCAGAATTTCTTTTACCCTCCCATAATCAAACGAGTGACATTGGAAAATCAATCAATTATAGATGATTTTCCCAGCTATAGACCTCTGTTGAGTTCGGGGATTTACCCAAGGCTATTCTTTCCATCACTTTCCGTACCTCGAGTCACTGACAGGGCTGCTGTCCGATTGGCGATTGGGCGGGGTCACCGCCGGGGCAACATTTCCCAATTTCCCAGCGCCCAAGCCGAGCCATTTACCAACCATGAAGCCCCCGCTTCGTGGTGGGCTTCACCATCAACTCACCCATTAAAAAAAACAGGAACTGTTAGATAATGGGTGATGGATGATGATAATGTTCCCAATGGATGGATGGATGATGATAATGTTCTATAATTATGTTATGATTATTCAGTTATAGAATGGATGGATGATGGATGGATCGATAGTTAGATAATGTTAGATAGATGGGTTGATCGATGGATTGATGGATCGATGGGTTTGTTCCATTCACATGAGCAGCATGCCGCAGGCTGAAACTCTGAAGAGCAAATGCCTGCAACTGGCGGCCGCCAACCTTTCTGAAGTGCAGGTTAGTCGCCCCGAGATGATCCGAGATGATAGATCTTGGGGCACTGCCATTTGCAAATCGGAATGATCTTCGTTTGGGGGACCCCGTTCTTGATCAAGAGAGTCTAGTTGAGCTGCGTGAGAAAAACATGAGAATCTCCAGATGAAATATCACCCCACAGCCCACAGCTACGGCAAACCAAGCAGGTCTTCATATATAGACGCAGAAGGAGACTTTATTTCTGACAGGGGTTTTGTTTATCAATCCAAAGGAATACCAAAGGATGATTCATTTGCTTATTTAACATGAATTACCCTCCTGACCCTCCAAAAAACGAAGAAAAAAATGCGGTTCCCCAGCATTTCTAGATCATTTTCCTCGGCTTTCCATCTCGTGATCCGCCAGGCGACGGATGGCTGGCAACGCTTCATGAAGAATCCCAGGGCTTTTCGGCAGCCGTGCTTGGGGAGTTGGACGCTACATATGGAGGTAATCTATAGAAATCTACATACTACATGCTATATATATAATGATTATATATATCTATAATTATATATATACACAATATTATAATATATATTATTATAATATATGATATATATATAGTATTACATTATTCTATATTTACCGTACACTACATATTACAGAATACAGATATGCCCAGCTATTGCTGAAGTAAGAGATGAGCTGTTGTGGCTGGACGCCCAAAGGCGATCCATGTTTTGGTGCCAGGCTGCCTGGCTGCAGCCTACCGCCCTTATCATCGTTTCAGAAAGCACCAAAGGTTGAAATCCATCACTTTGCGCGGTGGAATTATGTATCTGAAAGCGGGTGATACCTATTTCAATGGCATTTTTTAGCGAAAATGGTGGTGTTTGGCATCATAGGGTAGCCAATTTTCAGACAAAGCCATTAAAGCCACATATCATTTCCATCTGGTTTCATCTCCTTGGGCCATTGGCTCCAGTGGAAAGGGCATTCTCCTGCAGTTTTTTGCAGCCTTTAGCACTCTCGTCCAGATTCTAAGCCAAAGAGTCAGACATCGACTAGCAATTCTCATGTAGCAATTCTATGCAGTTCTTGTGTTGCAAGACAAAACTAATCCATGAACAGCTTTGGGTTGGCTCACAACGGGCAGCTCACAAGACATGGAGGATGATAGGGGCTACCTGGGTCCTCAGCATGAGCCAAGCCTGAATGCGGACAGAGGCCAGCTTTCGCAAGTGCCAGGTAATTTCAGGTTTCTTAAGGTTTTCAGGTTCCTGTTTGATGCTTGTAGCAAAGCTAATCTGTTTGAAGTAGTAAAGCAGCAGGACTGGGAAATGAAATTCGTTGTTCAGAGGCCTTCAGGATCCTCATTTCCGCCACTGCAGACATGCCCTGAGGCAAGATGTCGCAATTAGAATGGGAAGACGAGTTCCGCCGGCGTCTCATTGAGGCAGAGTACCAATATGAACTGCTTGACACAGAAGAGCGGTTCAGGGAAGAACTCCGGCTCATGGATTTGAAGAGTTTGGAGCGTGAACGACGAGAAAAAGCCTTTGAGGCTGGCCTATTGAGGATCGACGAAGAGGAAGTGCAGAACGAGGAAGTGCAGGAAGAGGAAGATGAAGTGGATTCACCGTTTGTACAGCCTCATCAGTTGGATTGGTACAGTGATGTTCCCGGAAAGCTGCTTTAGCAGAGCAAGAGCTGCTGAGCGAAAGCAAAGTTCTGAACACCAGAAACTTTGCATGGCTTGATCTAGGTCTTTGCGCTTCTGAAGGCGCTGATTCCGGGCCAAATGTGCCGTTGCATATTTGGAGCGCACTGGCTGTGACTTGTTCTTTCTGGGATGCTGATGGTTGCTCCGGTAACACCACCCCGCGGAAATTTCAAAGACAACACATGGCTATGGACAACACATGGCTATGGACAGTAACTATCACCCAAGCAACAATGGGGATATCAATCTACAACACATGGGTGCATCAACCAACCCGCCATCTGAGAATCTGGGACTCCAACATTTTCAGGTTGTCTCGGAAGTGGCCCCGCAGCTCTTTCAGGCCGGTTGGGACGAACGATGCCATGGGATGCGGTTGTGAAACATGGGAACCACAACACGGGGCATGCTGAAAATGGGGGACCCAACCAACATGAGATATGTTAATGGTTAATGATATATAATGGGATATATATATATACTGTATATATTATATGGATATATAACAACTCAAGATGATTTGAGCGTGTCTTCAACTGGGGGATACCAAACGACTGGAATTTTAAATGGGGAATATTATGATGAACATTGGAATTTTGGTGGTAATTTCCTGGAGTTCACATACTTTACACTCATCCCAACAGATCCGACGAAAATCCCCATTTTCGAACAACCTGGTTGCGTTTCGGGAATTTCAGGACCCCAAATGGAGTTACTGTACCATATTTTTGGCAATATTGTGTGGGGATATTCCTGAAATTTAGCAATTGAGGTCGCCATTTCATTCTTTTTTCAACCATCCCTCGGATGATGATTCGAATGAACGACATTTTGCCGTTTGCCATCGCTGAAAGCACCAATATCTCTCCCCGGATTTTGTTCCCCCCGGCCCATTTTCCTCAATTGCGACAAGAAAAGAACCAATCATCTCCGAACTTCATATTGTTACTGCTAATTGGTTACTGTTATACAGTTACCCTCTGGTAAACTAACATAGCTATGGAAAATCACCATGTTTAATGGGAAAATCCACTATAAATGGCCATTTTCAATAGCTATGTTAGTCATTACCAGAGGGTATTTCCCCAGGATGTCCCTATCATATCACTATTCTTCCCTCTTAAATCCCTAGCTTTGATGGCCAGGTCATAAGCCCACCACATCCCAAGAAACGACCCAGACGTGCTCAAGCTCAAGGACGGCCGTGGGAAAATGGTGAAAGCAACAAACATGGTATACTTTGTTGGGTTTATGGGATATGTGACAACTTAAGATATCTTAAGACAATCTTATGATGATTTGGATGTGTCTGAGAACGGATCAGCCACGGAAGTGGCTGGTCTAATTGGAAGGATGAATGAACATGATATTTTCTTTACTGGAATTCGGGTGTCCAAACCCTAAGTTCTCAGACAACCCCCATCTAAAGGAACTACCTATATAAATTGAATAAAGAACCGACGATTCAAATCATAGATTTGGGGTTGATCCTGCTCCATCCTCTGGGTCTCGTCAGGAGAGAGGGACAAAGCTGGCTGAGCGGTGGAGTTTTCAAAAAGGGAGCTGCACGGAAAGCCGGAAAGCCGTTGGTTCAGTGGACGAATGGGACACAGAAATCGCAGCCAGACGCAGATTTCTTCCATGTTTTATGAAGCCTCCAATGGGATATTATTGGGCTATCCAATTTTGACCCCAAAAAGTTTGGCAAGTCGACGGGTCGCAGCCACGGAAGAAGTCAACCTTTTGTTGGCGACATTTTTTTCATAGTGTCCCCAGTGGCCCCAGTGTTCATTATGTTTGAACATTGTTTGAACATCTCCCAGGCTCCTCTTTCCGTGCCGTGCTTGTTGTTTACAGTCACGTTTCACCAGGTCTCTCTGCTGGTTTTTTTTTGGCAGGGAACCGCTCAATTCGCCGATAAGTCGATGGGCTTTCCATTGGAAATGGTACAGAATTATAGAGATTTACTGTATGTCGAACATTGTCTAACATCTTGAGCTCTGTTTCAATACTGTTTCAATCCTTGACCCGCCATTTTAATATTGCAATAAGTGATGTCGGAGTGGAGTTTATGTAACGTAGCAACGTAACTATGTTGAACCTGGCTCCTTAGCCATTGGCTTAAGCAACTGTGTGACCCCCTGGCGGGCCCGATGTGGCTCGCTGGGGGTGTTGATCGGGCAAAGTGGTTTGCCCACCGTTTCGTTACCGGGCAGCTCGTGGAGGGGGCTGCCCGTGATGACAGTCGGAAAGCTCAGGGCACGGTGCTCGTGGAGGTCTTGGGAGGCATATCCACGAGTACCACCGGGCACTGGTTTGAAGGCCGCTATGTAGTGGCATCTGACCCGCACCTGCGGTGGTGGATGGATCAAGGCGACGGCCGTTCCTTGGCGGCGAAGTGTCGCTATCATTGCTGCGAGGTGCCTTCAGTGGATTGCCCTGAGCTGAAACGCGGCCGAAGCTTCCACTTCGAGAAGTTCCGGGTGATCAATCAGAAGGAGTTGGATGCCAAAGTCCCCGCGTGGGCGTTCGGTCGGTCATGTGCCAAGCTCATGAAGGCGTACTTGGCCAACCGCACCGAGGAGTTGCCTCCCCCTGGGGGTGACGGGCAAGGCCCTCGTGACGAACTACCTTGGCGTGAGGCCGGTGATGGAGAATCTTCTGGCTCATCGGATGCAAGTGGTTCTGACCGTGGCGACTTGAAGGCCAAGCTCCAGGCAGCCCGTGACAAGGTGAAGGCGTTGGAGAAGCGCTATGCCCGGGGGGACAAGAAGGAGAAAAAGGCCAAGGACGGCAAGGAAAAGAAGAAGCACAAGAAGAGGCGTGGGAGCCGCCGTGAGGAGAGAAGTCGCTCATCTCGCCGACGGCGCAAGAAGAAGGGCGAGCAGTCACCCCGCCGTTCAAGGCGGGTGGAAGGTCCAGAAAAGGACAAGAAACCTAAGGAACGAGGAGCTGACAAGGAAAAGAAAAGGCGATCTAGCCCCACCTCCCCCGAGGGGAGTGAAGATGAACGACAGCCTCGACTTTTCGGAGGTGATGGAAGTGATGAGTCAGATCCAGGTCATTCTGCCCGAGGGCGGCCAGACCATGGACCTTTCGGCGGTGGTGATGTGGTTCGCTATGGGGAAGGCTCTGACAGTGACTCGGAGTCTTTTCGGGACGCCCCCGCAGGGCAAAAGGCAGGGATCAAGTCCACTTGATTCAGTATGCAAAGAAGAAGCCGGGCAGACTTGCCTCGCGTCTCCTCTTGAAGATGCGGAGAGAAGGAGCCCAAGGGTCTGTGGGGGCGAGCCGGAGAAGAGACGGACTGACTCCACCGTCGGCGGTTCATTACCTGGTGACAGTGATGGGCCCCCGCCTAGGAACAAAGCTGAACATGCGGAGCCAGCGCGAGCTGCGCACCTTGTGCACCGTGCTGGACATGATGGCCCAGCATCGTCACGCCCAAGCGGCGGACTTGGTGGGGCAACGAATCAAGGCCTTGGAGAAGGCCACGGCGGACGGCCATTGGGCCTCAGCTCAACACCTCGAGCTACTCAGTCCCGAGATGGGAGGTCTCCTGGAGAGGGACGAGGAGATCTACACGTCCCGAGAGCATCTGCTAGATCTGAAGCTGCAGAGCTACGAGGGATGGAAGAAAGGTCCCAAGAGCGATCAAAAGGGCGACCAAGAAAAAGGAGTAAGAAAAGGCAAGGAGAAGGGTCGCGGGAAAGGAAAGGACAAAGACAAGCCGAAAGAGGGAGCAGCGTGACGGCACCAGGCGACCCAATGAGCCTGTGGATGGAGCGGTGGCAACGGTGGCGCTCGGAAGAGCACAGCCCGGCCGAGGTGCTGGAAGGATTATGGCTGCATTTGAGGTCCCTCCCAAGCAAGCTGGGTCACTTCTCACTGGCGTCTGCTGGGGATGGGGTGCCTCCCGGGGCTGGAGCCTCAACTCGCGTGAGGGGTGACGACCTTCTGCCCATCGATCTGAGGGAAGTAGCCACGCACCTGCTGGATGCGGGAAGCACCGTTGCCAACAGCGTCGCCTGCGTTCTGAACTCCCTGAACTACCTGGCTCTGTGTTCTGGTCATGCACCGGTTCCGACCGTGATGCCTGAGAGGACGCTGACCAGCCCGCAGAAAGAGGTGATCGAACATGTGCGTCGAGCTGTAGAGCACCTGGAAGCTACGGGCGAGCGGGTTGCCCCCTTTGAGCGCATGTCTGCAGAGCTGAAGGAGGCCAGGTTTGACTACTCTGGTGAACCGATTCTGATGATGGAGGACTTAGAGGCTGAGCAGGTTATCGCGGCCTGGCCGGCCATTGGCCAAGCGGCGGTTCAGGATGCCACGACATTCTTACCGGATCATATCCGTGAAAAGTTGGAGGACCCTCGGGCTTGCCTTCTACCATTGCATGAGTGGCCCTCACCAACCCCCATTTCCAAAGTGAGGGCCTCGGATGAGGAGTGGCACAAGGTAGTTGCAGCAGCTCACGTGAGGGGCTTGATGGTCCCCCTTGACCCGGAGGATGTCTTCAAGGATGCCTCTGGTGAACCCGTGCTCAATGGGGCAGGCGCGGTGCCCAAGTTTAAGACCATCGGGGGCCAAAAGCAGAAGTGCCAGCGGTTCATCAGCAATCTGATCCCCTCGAATGCATTTCAGACCCGCATTGACGGTGATGACCGCATTGACGGTGATGACAAGTACCTCCCGTACCTGGGACAATTGACCCTCTTGGAGCAGGAGGCCGATCAAGTTTGAACCGACAGCGAGGACTTCACCTCATCGTTTAACCTGTTCCGTCTGCCGGCGGCGTGGCACAAGCTGATGGGGTTTGGCAAGCTGGTGGATGCGTCAGCTTTTGGGGGTCCTGCCGGTCGGAAGGTATACCCGGCGATGGCCGTGGTCCCTATGGGATGGTTGAGTTCGGTGGCTGTGGTGCAGGCGATCGTGCGGAGCCTAGTCTTTGACCATGCTGCGGTCCCACGGCAGACGGAGGTGACCAAGGTGCAGCCCATCCCCGACTCGGGGGACCTTACAGTCATTTACCTGGACTCATTCGATGAGCTCCGGCGGCTGGAAAAGGGATGCAAAGAGGCTCTGGATGAGAGCATGTCCGACCGGCATGCCCAGTTTCTGAGGGTGTGCCGTGAGAAAGGCCTGCCGTTGAATGAGAGCAAGCGGTTGGTGGCTGCTACCAGAGGGACGCTGCAAGGAGGCTTGCTGGACGGCGATGCCGGCCGGTATGGGCTGTCCCCTGACAAGATGGCAAGCCTCATAGGGCTCGCCAGCTCACTGACTGGGCACCATCAGTGGTCAGAATTCATGCTACGTCACATGGTGGGCAAGGCGACCTTTGGCATGTGCTTTCGGCGGCCGCTCTTCTCAGTCCTGCAAAGCGTGTTCAGTGAGATCCAGTGCAGGGCTGCCTGCCGTGACATGGCATCCCCAGCAGCCACGGTGGTTGACGAGGTCGTGATGGTCCTGAGCCTGGTCCCCATGATGTTCACCAACCTGAAGGCTGGGCTGGACGAAGAAGTGGCTGTGACGGACGCTTCACCCTCCGGAGGAGGTGCTGCAGTGGCGACGCGATTCAGGCCACCGCCCCTGACTGTTGACAGCGATCCCAGGACCTGCTACGAGTGTGGCAGCGATTGCTCGAGCCGAGCCAGGTACCCTTGCCCAGCGGAATGTGGAGCCATGTTCTGCTCGCTGGCGTGCGTGATGGGCCATCGCGACATCGACAGGCCAGCGGCTGGTGAATGCCCGCGCCGCGCCTGGCGCCCGCCCCGCTTTGGTGAGCGGTTTTCGGGAGCAAGGGCACCTCTCAGCCATGCCGTTGCCTTGGAGGGAAGAATTGAAGTTCAACCCCCGTTTGATCTCCACTTCGGCTTGGACATGTTCACAGAACATGGGCGGTCAGAGCTCCAACGCCTCATGGAGGACGAGGACCTGGCTGCAGAGCATTGGGCCCCTGAATGTAAGCTGTTTTCGCGGGCCCGGGGCCGGCCGATCACGTTGGAGGACGGCAGGACCATCCAAGGTCCTCAGCCAGTGCGTGACGGTCGCCACCTCATGGGCTTCCCGTGGCTTTCCCACGACACCCGTGCACGGGTGAGGCAATCCAACAACATGGTCCTCAAGGCGCTGAAGCGAGGCCGTGACGTCAACAGGCCCAACAGGTACTGGACGGTGGAGCACCCGTACCGCTCATGGATGTGGGACTTCACTCTGGTCAAGGAGATGGAGCGCGAGCCGGACTTCAGCCACTCCGTTGGGTCCTCCTGCTGCTTTGGTGGGCAAAGAGAGAAATGGTTCTCCTTCTTTGGAGATCTTCCTACGTTGCCGCAGCACCTGGCGGTTGACTGCCCGGGCCACCAGGGCTTGCTCTCCTACCAAGTCACCCAGCGGGCCGACGGCTCCCTGGTGTACCCAACAGAAGAAGAGGCAGAATACCCTTGGGAGCTCTGCACTGAGTACGCCGCGGCCTTGGCAGAGCAGCTCAACCTTGATGGGCGCTTCGACGCAATGGTCAGCGCCGAGGGGAGCGCTACTACCTGGAAGAACTTGCACAGTCCACCGGGCGTCTGGCTGCCACACCGGTCAAGGAGGCCGTGGCCGCCGTCCTGGTCAGAGAAGAAGCCCTCATGATCCAGTCTGAGGAACGTGCCCACCTGAAGATGCTGCTGAGATCAGCTACTTACCGAGGAACCGACGTGAGGTTCTTCGTGGAACTGGACACCGATGGGCACCCCACAATGCATGAAGTCCCGTACCTGGCAATGCGATGGGGCTGGAAGACCATTTTGGCCTTCCCATGGAAAGAAGACGGTCACATCAATGAATTGGAGCTCAACGCCGTGGCAGTGTACCTCAAATGCAGGTCACGGTCGCAGTTGCGCCACGGGAAACGATACTTTCATGTGCTGGACAGCATGGTCACCCGGGGATGCTTGGCTAAAGGCCGCAGCAGTTCCCGGAGGCTCAATCAGGTTCTGAGGAGGTGCACAGCTCTTCTCATCGCATCAGATGGCTATATGTTCCCCCTGTGGACTATCAGCAGGTGGAACTTCGCGGACAAACCCAGCCGCCTTCATGAGGCGAAGAAATAGCCTGATGTATGCTGGGCTGCATCCTCGAACCCTTAGAGCCTATCGTTTAGCACTGGATCGTTTCCTGAAATATGTGAACAAGCACCGTCTGCCACTACGAAATGCCAGGTCGTTGGACAAACAATTAGCTGAATTCATAGATTTATCGTATCAAGAAGGAGAGCCCATCTCCTACGCAGGACACCTGATGTCCGCCATCAAACGGTTTCACCCGCAGTTGCGGTTGTCTTTACCCAGGTCGAGCCAGCTCTTTCGCAACTGGCAACGCTGCTATGTCCCCTCCAGGGCATTGCCAGCGTCTTGGGACCTGGTGGAAGGCCTGATGGGCCTTGCGTTTCACGATGGCCAGCCGACCTTTGCACTGTTGTTGGCTTTAGGCTTTAACTGCCTTCTTCGTACCAGCGAGATGCTGTCCCTCACCCACAGACATGTGGTGTTCCACCCACGCCGAACTGGTCTTAGCGTGGTGATTCCTGGCAGCAAAACCTCACAGGGCAATCCGCAGGTGCTCTTGGTCACGGACCATCAACTAGTGCGGCTCGCTAAGACCATCGTCCAACCTACTTCAGACGCACTGCTTTGGACCGCAGGAGCCCACCAATTTCGGAGGACGTTCGATGGATTCCTGGTGCGACTGCAGTTTTCCTCGGGAACTTATACCCCCTACTGCTTGCGTAGGGGTGGTGCCACCTGGTACTTCCAGTCGTCACTTTCTTTGGATGCAACGGTTACCCGTGGCCGCTGGTCCTGCAGCAAAACCGCCCGTCAATACATTGACGAAGGGACAGCCCAACTGGCCCATGCCTCTTGGATGCCTTCACAATGGCGTACAGTGCGCGCCTGGAGTCGCTTCCTGCTGAAAGTACGGCTACGCCAGGAGGGCAGAATCGGAAGTACGTGAGGCTTCCTTTTTCTGAAAGGTGGACAACTGAGGCTCTTGAGCCATAAAGGCCCTGGTCTCTTGAGACTGCAAGGGCGGCCCAAGCACCAGCCACCTGTGCTGTGAAAGGGTCATGACTCTTCTTGGGCTAGCTGCGTAGGTGGCGTAGTTAGCCAGGCTGTACAGTGGTAGAGCCTCGACGTAGCAACTGTGAGGCACCCCTGAAAAAGTGAAGGGCGTGCCTGCTAGAGAGCCTTTGGTGAGACATTGCAATAAGTGATGTCGGAGTGGAGTTTATGTAACGTAGCAACGTAACTATGTTGAACCTGGCTCCTTAGCCATTGGCTTCCCACCATCCTGCCCCTTCACCACCTTTTGGGTGTGCCGACCTAGGGAGGATGCAAAGTTGTGGGACAACTGAGGCTCTTGAGCCATAAAGGCCCTGGTCTCTTGAGACTGCAAGGGCGGCCCAAGCACCAGCCACCTGTGCTGTGAAAGGGTCATGACTCTTCTTGGGCTAGCTGCGTAGGTGGCGTAGTTAGCCAGGCTGTACAGTGGTAGAGCCTCGACGTAGCAACTGTGAGGCACCCCTGAAAAAGTGAAGGGCGTGCCTGCTAGAGAGCCTTTGGTGAGACATATATATATATATAAATATCCATTTTTGGGGTCTCATCTCCTTGTGGTGGCCGGGTCTGGAAGAGTTCTTTAGGATCCAGACTCGTGGTGTTTCTGGACACCAGTGACGACCCAGCTGTTTGCACTTCTAGAAAAAGATGGGTCACTGGTGTCGCAGCAGATTCGAAACTCAGATTCATGTGGTTTTTAGCCAATGCCATAAACTATCCCCAACATGTCAATGGGTGATGGCATTGGGTTTACGACATTACCCAGATTCAGCCAGATCACAAGCATCGAGAATCACAGACTTCAGCCAGATTGATCAGATGGCTATGGATCAATACCTATACATACCATTTTTAGGGGGATGAACATCCATTTACCAGCTATTTTGATGTTCACCAGGGGGATAGAGTTTTGACCCATCCCCAGATTACCATTTTCACCCATGAGTTTTTTCTGGATGAAAAAAAATGGTCTTCACTTGGGCTTTACACCATCCCCAGGTGGCCAAAGGTTTCAGTGAAACCTTATAATGTAAATTTACCAATGGATTACCCTCTGGTAAACTAACATAACTATGGAAAATCACCATTTTTAATGGGAAAACTCACTATAATTAGGGTATTTTCAATAGCTATGTTAAATTTACCAATGGATGATTACTTACTGGTGCTAAACGCAGGGAATGGATGGGTTGCTGGGGGTTGCTGGGATGATTAGTACTAGTGATGACTGGGATCATTCCCGAAAATTCCCTACGTTTAGCACCAGTAAGATTACCATGAATTGAGTTCAATCGAGTAATCATGGCACCGAGAGTGGCATCTGATCTTGGAATCTGGCGCTGGCGGCACAACGGCCGGAGGTTTGGAGCATTTGACCAACGACAATGGGATATCATAATGTCATAGTGGAGATGATGATGATAGATGATGCTTATTTTCATATTCCCAACAGAAAGCTGTTGGGTTTCAATCTCTAGGGGCTGGTGTCGCGTTCCTTGGCATGCGCAGCGTTGAACCTTGGAAGCTTGTCTCCCAGTCTCCCAGTGTCTCTCACTTTGTCTCGGACGCTGTCTCGCACTTTGCCTCCCACTGTGTCTTCCGCTATGTCTGCCACTTTGTTTAAAACTTGCTTTCCGCTTTGTCACCTGCTTTGTGCGTCATTTTGTCTCCGCGTTGAAAATTGAGATCTTTTGGTATCCTCACTGCTGTTGGGTTGCAAAGCTGCATCAATTATCATTACATGGGCGGGATAAATCATTGTAATTTGGGACATCATGTTACTAACATATAATAATTGTCATTACACGGGGATAAATAGAGGTATTCCACCAATTATTCGACCATAAGAAATGTGCTATGAAACACGTTCATAATCCGTTTGTAGGGGCATACCGAATTTGTTTAAAACCACAGCCATTGAGGACAGTGTTTGTTGTCAATTTTTTAAAAAACGTAGTCAGTATCATATGTCAACAACACATCACACCATTTTCCCACAATTGCCATAAATTGGGGATACTGCATTTGCAGACGCGACGCGAGATATCATATTGCTAGCAGGCTGGATTATGTCATACTATATTCCCAATTAATATCCACATTTATAATTGGGAAATAGAAAAAATAGACATACTATATCGCCATTCTCCAATTATAGTTGGGGATATCCTCATTATATCCCTATTATCCTCTGGCAACTGGTCGCTGGGTATTCATCATCGAACTCCATGGGGGATGAGCATTTACCATTTTTTGGATAGCTGAAAATTCGTTTTTTATGGATAGGTAAATCCCCAAGTATTAGCATGATTGGT
Organism: Cladocopium goreaui; assembly: GCA_947184155.2. Lineage (NCBI taxonomy): Eukaryota > Dinophyceae > Suessiales > Symbiodiniaceae > Cladocopium > Cladocopium goreaui. The sequence goes on along the minus strand of CAMXCT020002224.1, from coordinate 622,041 downwards.
AATAGTTTTACCCATGTTATGGTTGGTAAATGCTCCCCCCTTGAGATACCACAGCCACCCTTGCCTCGGCCAGCGGCTAGGCACGCTCCTTGCCTCCACTCTTCTACGAGCAGGTCGCAAAAAATCAGATGATGGATGAAAAAACCATCAAGAATGGCAATTTCACCATGAACATGGTTAAACTATGTTAAACTAAAACTCCAAAACGGAGATTTCAACTAAAAAACAATGGTGATTTGTCATGATGTATTCATCACAAGTTGTAATCTTTCCAGCAAAAATGGGATTAACATCTACACAAAAATATGGGAGCCTAGCCAGGAAAATGGGGATATGTGATCCAGTATATGTCAGTGAGTGGTGGTTTCACATCATTCATATTTTCGATGATATGATGATCCCAAACACAGTTCTGTGTTGCTTTCCCATGTGTTGCTTTCCCAATATGGTGACATGCCCATATCATATTCTGGTTTCATATACTGTAGAGTAATCTCCAAAAGATAGAAAAGTAACATCCGTTTCCAACTTTGTGAACTTTGATTTATTGGAATATTTTGGGTTACTAAATGTATTTAGATAGATAGATGGATGGATAGATAGATTCTATCCTATCAGATAGATAGATAGATTAGATTAGATTAGATTAGATTAGATTGATAGATAGATAGATAGATAGATAGATAGATATTCCAATTCTGATCTAAGTCTAATCGCGTGGAACAAACCCAATCGGTAGATCTAGCTAGTTCCCCTGCTCGGCTTGATGACGTCGCACCTTTGATCACCCAAAGAGGGGATGGCTTCCAAAGACCATGTTTACTGTTCACACTTCAAACAGGTGCTAAACGTAGGGAACGGGGGGATAATTACCAAGAGTTATTATTAGCATCATTCCCCGATTCCCTACGATATAAGCACGAATAAGACATCTGGACATCTTAAAACATATTGAAGCATCTGGACACGCATCTCAGTGATGTATTCTGACAATTTTTTTGTGCATCCCAGTTACACAGAGTTAATAGATGTGGGCCATCTATCCCAATTTTTCAATCAGTTTTAGGACCCAGTGGGAACAACCACATTTTGATCCAGTTAGTCATTGGCCCAATTGGATTACCATGGATTAGCTGTTCAAAGTATATGACCACAGTTAGGTTTTAAAGTTGCTAATATAACTGGACCATACTAAGTAAACTAAGTAAACTCCCAATGATATAGCGATAACTCAAGTTTCTGTATGATTCTATGAGTGTGTCTTAAATTGCGGTATACCCTCAAAATGGCAGTTTGAATAGAGACAATGATATTTCAACGATGGGATTTAGGGGTAGCACACCTTAAGGCAAACCCACATATCCTTTTTGAGGTTGCTATGATACTTAGTCACTTCCCCTAATGCACCAAATCAAACCCTAGTTTAATAATGTTTGATATGGGATCGATTCATGAATTGGGATTCCGCATGGGTGGCATCTAATAGTAGTGAGACGGGGTCAAACTAACTTTTACTTGCTAAATCCCCACAGCATCTCCATACTTGCTGGCGATACCGTTCTTGCACTAAATACCATATTTGATGATGTTTCAACCATCTTAAACCATGCTAACGCCTGTTAAACCTTGAAAAAACATATGAAACCATGTTCTACAGAAGCATCTTAAAGCATGTTGGATGTTTCAACCATCTTAAACCATATCAAAGCTATTGATTTATGGGGCTTCATGGCATGAACCACGTGAAGCACCATGACCATAGTAAGCACCAGGTGGTGGCCACACTGGCCCGCTGCGGCTGCCAGGTGGTGATTGAACGGTGAGAGAAGGGACATGGCGATATAAAAGGGACGGAATCAGGACCATAAATAGTGATTTAATGGTGATATAAAGGGTCATACTCTATATATATATATACATATAATATATATATATATGTATATATATCCTCTAGTATCAAAACAGCGGCTGCTGGGAAATCCCCGAACAAAATCAAGGTATTTTTTAGCTGGGAACATCCAAGTACACTAAAGGGAGGATCTTCCAGCAAACCATGTTTGAGTACCAGAGGGTATAGGATGTACGGGGTATAGTTTTATCTCTTTTTTGGAGACATTTAAATCAATATATATATATATGTATAACTCTCTATACAAATAGAAAAAAAATTAACTATATGTATATATATATATACATAATTATAAATATATATGTATATACACATGTATATGTATATGATCATATATGGGTTGTTAAGGGCGTGAACCCCACAACTTTTAGGAATTTCACCAGCAACGGTGAGTTTCAAATGGGCGGTCTTTTCCCTTTAAAATTGGGAATCGGAGGTTTCTTTTTTTCGCGGGCATATTAGCAGGAACAGAGCACATATATATACATATATATATACATATGTATATATATATATACATATATATATACGTATATATATATACATATATATATACATATATATATACGTATATATATACATATATATATATATACATATATATATGTATATATATATGTATATATATACGTATATATATATATATACATATATATATACGTAAATACATATATATATATGCATATATATATATACATGTATATACATACATATATATATATATACATACATGGGTATTTCTTGTACGTGAGATACAATATGAGATATCATGGGGATCCAATGCAGTCGCCAAAGTCGACTGCGTCATCTTCTTGGTGACCTGGATCCTTGGATCGAAGTCGACCCAAAGAAATCTACTTTGGAAGTTACGAACATTTCATCAGATCTACCGGGTGAAAAACCAAAAAAATAATGGATATGTTGTTTTGTTTTTTTCTCCTGGAATCCGATAGCTTCTTTTTCGGATGGTATTTGAGTTTATCCTGAAGTGAGGGATATGAATACAACTGAGGCCTATTGTAAGCTACCTTAATGCGGAAGATGAGAACCATTGTCATATTAGAATAAGTGACTCATAAATAAATTCAAACACGAACTACAATAAGACATTGTTTCTCTGGGATATCTTTTGCATGTTTTGGTGATATTATATGGAGAAACATGTCAATCATGTATGTACATACATGTATACATACATGTATGCAAATACGTGTATATACATACATGTATGTACATACATGATCGTATATATATATATATACACATACACATATATACATGTATACATATATATATATGCGTATGTATGTATTATGTATCTATGTAATGCAATGGAATGGAATGGCATGTAAGGTAATGTAATGTATGTATGAATATAAGTACATATATCTATATCTTTTTTTGTTTTTTTGTAGGCCACAGAAATGGACCATTTCGGGATCTTCTATTCATCGCCAGGTGTGGCAGTTGAAGGCTCACGAACAGTCGCCCTTGCTGTCCACGCGGTGTGACACCCAGCATCAAAAATCCACCAGCATCCACCAGCCAACAGAAGTTGGTAGAATAGTACTGTTAAACGCTGCGGTGATACAAAACAAAAATCATTGCCTGTACTCATTTTTCGAACGTGTTTTTTGGGGCTTTTCTCAATGACCTCCTAGGCGGAACTCCGAATGGTCTCACGTCTGGGGCATTGCCACTCGGCGCCGGAGTTCACATATCCCCGGTATCCCCCAATGAAACAGGGGTGTTTTTTTTCGAGCAAACATCGATGAAGGTGTAGAGTTTGGACATAATACCTCAAGAATCGGGAAGTGGGGCGTTGTAACAACCAGATCAATTTTGGCGGTCCTCTTGAGACTATAGATTCTGGATACTTAGTCGTGGGAGAGGCTCTAGCACAGGAGAAGATGGCAGCACCAAGACTCTTTGGCCCCAAAAAAAGGCATTGGCTCCAATTAGGAGTTCAGCTCCAATCCAAGCGTAGAAACAGACCCATCATGACCCATCCAATCAACCTGAAATTGGGGATAATGATGCAATCTCACCCAAAGCTGGTCCTTGGGTAAATGCTCTGCGGTTTTGGAATGTTCTGTTTGCCACATCACTGTAGATCAAAAAAACTTGGAGTCCCCCCACTGTGGAGAAGCGCGGGATCGATTTTTCAAGGAGATGATGTACAGATTGTTCAGTTTCGACATCTGTATATAACTTCACTGGAGGATATATTTTTTGTCATTGCTAAATCCACTGGGGGATTGTCTGGGAATATACAACTGACCTAGAACTTTCATTTATCGCCCCAAGCAGTGGCTTCAGTGGCTTCAGTGGCTTGGTACCATGGTGCGACTGAGGTTTCGGACAACATCGATTGGGCTGTGGTTCCAGGGATGAAGCTGATCCCCTTATCCCTCTTTGATTTGGATGGCATCGTGAAGCCCAAGCAGGCGCATTGGGCGATCTACTCGATGCCCAAGGAAGATATGACTTGATAGGGCTTTAAAAGCGATTTATGGTGATAGCCCCTAAAAAATGTGGGTTACTCCGGTTACTCCATTATAACTGGGGTCAAGTGGGGTGATCCATGGTGATCCTATAAGTAGGTCGAGGTACAGATCCTGCTAGATTTCCACAGTTCAACAAGCCGCAAGTTTAGGACACACGGGGTGATTCGGGGATCATGGGGACAGAATTTTGCCATCAGTTCCTTCTGTTTTTTCGAATGAGCACCCAGAGATTCTTTAAAAATCATGGCATACCTAGATCTTGGAATATCTTGGATTTACCAAGAGAAATACTAATGATATCTATGGATTACGGGGATTGGACCCTTCATTTTGGGCTTCCGTCGAAAGATCCGACAGGATGCCGCCATGGGATGGCCGGAAGTTGAGAGTCTCTCGGTGCCATTGGATGCCATTGGATGCCATTGGCCTTGGAATATGTAGGAATCCATCGTAGGAATATGATGGAATATGTAGGAAATCTGAGTTTATTTCTGGCCTTGGTTTTTTTTTTTCAGATTTCGCCCAAAAACTCAGAAACATCGTAGGAATATTTTTTGGAATCCATCCATAAAAAAGTCCTGGAATTTCATCGATTCGTGAAAATTCGGTGAGAACTATACCTGGTTGATGGTTTCAAATATTTTTGGATTTTCAAACCTATTTTGGGGGGATCATGCCAACTGACGAATATCTTTGAGGGCGGTGCTAGATTCTATATATATGTATATATATATATTATATATTCTATATATATATATATATCATATAATGTGGGGTTGATTTGGATCATTTACCGAGCTGCAAAGGGGTGCTACGACCCCGGCAACGGCGATGATGCTTGTTTTTTTTTAAAGGTGAAAGAGCCATGACTCCAAGTTACTGTATTTGTTTAATTTCAAGAGGCATCCTGCTGCAGAAGCATCATGATTGCGCACCCACAGTACCTCCTGCCACTCACCTTGCACTTCCTAGACACAGTGAAGTGATGAGATTTGAATGCCACTCAAAATAATGGGGCCAAATGACTAGTTCATGCTAGTTCTATGTAAACTTGTTCCACGGTCATTTGGAGACTCATCTCCAAATGGGCACTTTTTGTTGTGAAATAGCGGTACTTCAGAGGGTTTGAACATTGAAAACAGCATCTGGTTGGTGGGTACCCTCTGGTAATTTAACATAGCTATTGAAAATGGCCCAGTCGAAATAGTGAGTTTTCCCATTAAAAATGGTGGATCTTTCCATAGTTATGTAAACGTTTACCAGAGGGTATTTGTGGTCAACTACAACTTCATCTGGTGAGTTTTTTTCGGCTTAGCGAAGCCATGGCGGTTGAGGCTTTCATGTGGCCTACACCTCGGCGGAGGTCATCGCGGAACACTTGAGGTGGCGATGGGATGTGACGTGTGGAAATGATTGGACATGTACCCTCTGGTGAACTAACATAGCAATGGAAAATGGCCATTTATAGTGGATTTTCCCATGAAAAATGGTGATTTTCCATTGCTATGTTAGTTCACCAGAGGGTAAATCCCAGATCTTCCCAGCACCTTGGCCTGAAGGCCAAGGTACCAGCCGTTTTGGCGGATAGCGAAGTGGGGGTTACCACACCGAAATTGGATCATGAATCCCAGAAGGGATGAGCTATACGACCCAAATTTCTCTGATTCGTCCAACTTTGACTTTGATATACTTTCGATCAACCCCATTGTCATATGCACACACACACACATGCGCGCGCGTACGTTTCGAGGACATGAACTAAACTAGCGCAGGGTTGTATGAGCGCTGTTGGGGGGCTTATTTCTTTGACGAAAAACACAGCTGGCTGTGTGCATAGAATCAAACCATAGGAGCAGGGGGTTTGACCAATGTTCAACCGACAGCATCTTGCATCTCACACATATTATTTTTAGGAGAAAAAGACAATGCGGGTAGTTTACTAAAGCCTCGAGTATCACATGATGAAGGGAATGGTGCAGTGACCAACATCATTTTTCGATTTGTTGGTATAGGAGGTTTGACTACCTGTTGGTTGAGAAGTATTAGATGATCCATAGTGAGAAACCAATATTGGATCTGCTTCTGTATTACTTGGCAGTGCAAAACCGGAGCTCAAAAGTTGATAAGTCGTGCCCCCCGAGTCTGCGATGTCCAAGCACCAACTTGGTTGGGGCAAATGCTCCTTCATCATCGTTTCCCCCATGTACAAATAAATGCCACCAAATGGTGCTGAATTGTCCATTACGAGAGAAACATATTTCATATTGTTGGGGAAAATGCAAGGATCAATATCATATGTATTGTGCAATCTTGCATATGTAATATATATATATAATATTATATATATATGATTATATGTACATATATTAATTGCCCCAAATCCCACTATATTCCCCTATCATGGTTAGTTTGGCAGCAGGTTGGGGCATCCTCCCAAGGAAGAGGAGGTGAAGGAGCAGAAAACCAATTGGGGACTTTGTTCGATGGGGATGGGGATATAACTAGCGGGTGTATATGTATATGTATTATATATATATATTTACACATAGTGACCAGTGGGGATATACAAGTAGGTTTTGAACATGTTTTTTCTTTTTCTTTAATAGCCCTAGTGGGGATATATATATATATATACACACAAAGCAATAGCTATTTGGGGATAGAATAAAAAACAACAGGTTCCAGCGTTTTGTTCACACCATGGATATTTCACCAATTAAAATGGTGATTTTTCAGGACTTGGGATTGAACCGACAAACCCATGGTGATTGAAGCCCAACAAACTGTGGGGATGTTGGTTGAAACATCAAACATGTAATGACGATATAACAGTACTATAACCAATGATATGATGAGTGGTTTCATAGATATATAATATACATATTCCCAAACATGTCTGGTATGATGCATGACGACGAAAAATATTTTTGGGTTGAAAATGTTGAAACCGCCCATCAGTTCTATACGGTGTATCCCAATATATATATATATATATATACCCTCTGGTTATTTAACATAGCCATGGAAAATCCCCATTTTTAATAGGTAAACCATCTATAAATGGGCCATTTTCCATGGCTATGTTAAATAGCCAGAGGGTATATATATTATTGCTGTAGGATACTGACTTATACCATTTGTTTTTAGATTACGAGTTATGATCCAGCGACATTCAAGTACTTACTGTTCATTGAAAATTACGATGATTTATGATGGATGATTGACATCCCCATTACTTTGCAGTAGAAACACTCCCCAACATCATCATCACATTTCTGTGGATCGTGGTGTGCATCCGCAACAAACAACAAAACTGATGTGACTGATGTGTGTGTTTCATGGCTGACCAAAGCCCAGAGATTATGATAGGGTTTCATCATCAATTTAATGTCCCAGGTTGGTCTCAAATGGGTTACCAAATCATGACCAACCAGCGATTCCTACCGTCGCCATGTGTCAACATGTCAACAGGATCTTGGGAGAAATTGGTGTGTGCACCCTGCCAATCCCTATGGAAATAGGGGTCGTCTCCACAGAAGTGGCTTTGAAAGATCAGTTTTCAGCTGGCTATGGCTCTTTTGTGGGCTTCTCCCTCGCGAATATCAAGTTTACTCTCCGGTAGTTTCAGATATTGTAGCTATGGAAATTCATCATGGTTAATAGGTCAATCACTCATAGATGGACCATTTTCAATAGCTACGTTAAATTACCAGAGGGTTGTATCTAGAGAAATAGCTAATGAAAGCAAGATTTGATTCAGCCAGGTACTTGGTCGTCTTTTAGGCTTTGTTTTGCTGCAAAACCTCCAAGAAAAGATCAATGCTACCGTAGTAAGCACCAAAACAACCGCACATAAAGCGCACATATATATATACACACATACATATACATATACATATACATATACATATACATATACATGATATATATATATATACATATAATATACATACATATATATACATATATATAATATGCATATATATACATATGCACATATATATATATACATGCATATATATATATTACGTGTATACATATATGTCTATATGTGTATATATATACATATACATATATATATACATATGTATACATGTAATATATATATATATACATATATATATATATATGCATGTATATATATATATGCATATGTATATATGCATAGATATTATATGTGTATATATATATATGCATATGTATATATAATATCTATTAATATCTATAATTATGTTGTTTAGGACCGGAAAAAAAACAATCATGGGCAGAATTATAGTACCCCCCAAGCAGATAGAAAGGTCACGTCCCACGATTTTAGGGATGGGATTTTACCCTCAGCGCAGGACTATGTGGCGAAAGGTTCGGCTCTGGGGTCTGAAAATGGTGGATTGGAAATGATGATTAGGTAGTGCAGGTACCATTTTTAGCCAATCCAATGTTGATTCTGGTTTGAAATTAGACCAATGAACACAGTACTATTTTAAAGTTGTCTAAGGCTATCTTTATCCATTCTTTCGGCACATCCTTAAACAGCTGGCCATTACGTTCAACCAGCCAAATACAGGAACATCGGTTTTGACCGATTCTCCCGTATACCAAGTATTTGGTGAGTTCCACGCCTGAATGAAATCGCAGTCAGCACAAGCTGGGTTCGAGGCAAAGGAAAGGGAAGCTTTGGAAAAAGAAACTGGCCCTTCAAGTGGTGGTTTGAGTCTGTCAGGACCTCAACAAAACTGATCTGTGGATCTGGGTCTGGCAGTGGCAAAATCTGTAGGCATACGTGATTCATGTGTGTGAATTATATGTATATGTATGTATGTGTATGTATATATATATGACTTTGTTCAAAAATGGCGTAGCATCGCAATTTTCATGGTTGTTGATCACCTTCCCCATGGAAAATGACTATGGAAAATGACTGGGGATTTGCTCCATTTTCAGAGCCATCGGTGGTGCCGTTGATGCCTGAGGTACTGATGGAGCTCTGTTTGCTGATTGGCACTGACGCCACCACACCTTTCATTCAGGAGCAGTGCCATGACTTTTTGGCAGGTTTTTATGGATCCCCGAACTGGAGGTTTTTAATGGGAAAATCATCCACAAATGGAGGTTTTCTACTAACAATATATATATAATATAACTCATATAGTGGTCATCAAATACGGCTGGGCTAGTCCAGAAAGGGATACCCGAAAACGGCAATCTGAGTGGGCAGAAACCCATTTTTGGGGCTTGTCTAAGAGGGCAGAAAGATCTCATGGTTTATCTAGAAGATCATACATTTTCCATCATTTTCCATCATTTTCCATCATTTTCCATCATTTTCCATCATTTTCCATCATTTTCCATCATTTTCCATCATTTTCCAAGTGACATGGCATAGGTTTTCCCCAATTGTTGGACTTCATAGCATTGACCTCCGTGGTGTCAAATCTCTGTCTCTCTCTCTCTCTCTAGATCAATGCGTATCTGTATATATGTACACATAAACGATCACATGCATGCATATATATATATATATCATGATAGACGTGCTGTATACTGCTGTATTATTATATATTACTGCATATCATTGTACATAATCATAACATGTATGTTTGGGCACTGCCTGCCACAGATTGCTCCAGGAGTTTCTGGGGGAAGCCATTCCTTTAGTTTGGCATGTTGGAGACCCGGATAGGAAATTTGACAGTTTGCCACGGAAAATGACCCATTTGTATCCATTTGTACATGACTTACCCACTAAACATTATGTTTCCAGTTCGCAAAGTGTCAAAGTACCAAAGGGTAAGCCACATTGTTGTATCCAGCATTGTATCCCCACTATTTACCTATTATATATATATATCCCACAATCCCACATGATATTCCCATTTACCCATTATATTTCATGCTTTCCCATTCCCCTTGGGTGAAGACCAGCCCTGGCAGAAACACAAAATCTATGCGCAGATCGGGCTACGCATGGGGCAGGCGTGCGGGCCGAGTAGCTGCGGCATGGCCCAAGAGTTGGGCGAGTTGGCTTCACCAGTGTCCAACAACAACCGCTGTTTCCAGAGAATTTCAATGGCCATTTCAGGTACTGATTTATTGGAGGTACCTACCATATACAAGGCCTATGTAAGGGAAATATCCATTGATTCATCCTCATCTTCATCTTCATCTTCATCTTCATCAACAACATCGCTAGTGTTTTCGCTCAGTTTTGTTGATGAAACCGTTAAATCTCCCATTTCTTATGGGCTTCCAAACCACCAGCGTATCGCCGTCGTCTCAGGACCCCGTGGATTCAATCACCAAGTGGTTTCGCGACCAGCCTCAGTCTCAATGTTTGCTCTAGCTGACATTTGTGTGGGGAAGAAATTGGAATCATTACAATTTTTGGTTTCAACAACACATTTTAGTCCATTCAATTTTAGTGTCCGCAAGTTTCACCAATCATTTGATTTTGCTGGATCTTTTTGATTTCTTCACTGGACTTGTCAGGGCACATTTCACGCACCAACGTTGCAGCTTACTGACATGGTATGAAAGTTCTATGAAAGCCTGAATACGTACTGAACACATGGCCAAAAATATGGTGCTGCTCCAGTTTTTTCCGTATCTAATCCTCAAATCTGCAGAAGCTCCAAGTCTTGCTGGTAGCATCTCATTCCCTCCGTGTTTTTTGTGTCAAACGTCCCTGAAAAATCGGCGCGGCTGGGCGTTTTTCAAACGTTTTTCACCAGGCTCTATTCCAAGAAGTTGCGCTGGAGGGACGTGCACCTGGAGGCGAGCGACAAAAATCGGCAACACCGCTGTCACCTTCCCTTTAAAAGGTTGACCATACGCAAAGACGTATAGAACCATTAATATTATATATATCGACGGACTGAAACTTAGAATGCGCACTTGGAAGCGGCACTCCACACGTGCAAAACTGAAAAATTGCATTTTACCAGCATTTCGGAACTTAGAATGCGTGCCCCCACCTAGGATGAAGCTATTCGGCAATCAGCAGTTAGAATGCCTCCAAGGGCATATGTTTTTTTCCAGGCAGAAACACATATATATCCTAGACCCTCCAAGTCACCATAAAAAAGGTAGTTTACCACATAATTTTGATAGTTTTAGCAACTTTTCAGGGTATTTGGAGGCTCTGGGTATATGAATGTACCTGTTTGAGAATATCACATTATTTTTTGTGCACTTTGCAGGTCTGGGTAAAGATTCCATGAAAAGTTTCAATGAACCAACAGGCAGCCCAAAGGCACTTTTACTCGCTTTCCCCATTCGATAACCTTGACAAAAGTGAGTTTCCCGTACAAAAATTGCGATTTTGGACACATACCTGAGGTAGATAGGCTTCTGGGAAAAGAGGACACACCCAGCCGCTAATGGTGTTGAACAGACAGTTAGAATGCGGCTTTAGTAAAGGATCCCCATCATTGATAAATACCTTTGTTTTATCTCCTAGGTGGGCCGCTAGCTGGAATGCCTGTAACTGTCACTGATTGGAAAAGATGTTTATATGTTTTTTTTTAAACGGCAAAACTGGAAAATTGCATTTTACCAGCATTTCAGAACTTTGAATGCCTCCCCCCCCACCTAGGATGAAGCTATTCGGCAATCAGCAGTTAGAATGCCTCCAAGGGCATATTTTTTTCCAGGCAGAAACGCATATATATCCTAGACCCTCCAAGTCACCATAAAAAAGTAGTTCACCACATAATTTTCATAGTTTTAGCATTTTTTCAGGGTATTTGGAGGTTGTGGGTATATGAATGTACCTGTTTGAGAATATCACCTTATTTTTTGTGCACTTTGCAGGTCTGGGTACTTTTACTCGCTTTCCCCATTCGATAACCTTGACAAAAGTGAGTTTCGGGTACAAAAATTGCGATTTTGGACACATACCTGAGGTAGATAGGCTTCTGGGAAAAGAGGACACACCCAGCCACTAATGGTGTTGAACAGACAGTTAGAATGTGGCTTTAGTAAAGGATCCCCATCATTGATAAATACCTTTGTTTTATCTCCTAGATGGGCCGCTAGCTGGAATGCCTGTAACTGTCACTGATTGGAAAAGATGTTTATATGTTTTTTTAAACGGCAAAACTGGAAAATTGCATTTTACCAGCATTTCAGAACTTTGAATGCCTAACCTAGGATGAAGCTATTCGGCAATCAGCAGTTAGAATGCCTCCAAGGGCATATATTTTTTCCAGGCAGAAACACATATATATCCTAGACCCTCCAAGTCACCATAAAAAAAGGTAGTTTACCACATAATTTTCATAGTTTTAGAATTTTTTCAGGGTATTTGGAGGTTGTGGGTATATGAATGTACCTGTTTGAGAATATCACCTTATTTTTTGTGCACTTTGCAGGTCTGGGTACTTTTACTCGCTTTCCCCATTCGATAACCTTGACAAAAGTGAGTTTCGGGTACAAAAATTGCGATTTTGGACACATACCTGAGGTAGATGGGCTTCTGGGAAAAGAGGACACACCCAGCCACCAGTGGTGTTGAACAGACAGTTAGAATGTGGCTTTAGTAAAGGATCCCCATCATTGATAAATACGTTTGTTTTCTCCTAGATGGGCCGCTAGCTGGAATGCCTGTAACTGTCACTGATTGGAAAAGATGTTTATATGTTTTTTTTTAAACGGCAAAACTGGAAAATTGCATTTTACCAGCATTTCAGAACTTTGAATCTATTCGGCAATCAGCAGTTAGAATGCCTCCAAGGGCATATGTTTTTTTCCAGGCAGAAACACATATATCCTAGACCCTCCAAGTCACCATAAAAAAGGTAGTTTACCACATAATTTTCATAGTTTTAGCAATTTTTCAGGGTATTTGGAGGTTCTGGGTATATGAATGTACCTGTTTGAGAATATCACCTTATTTTTTGTGCACTTTGCAGGTCTGGGTACTTTTACTCGCTTTCCCCTTTCGATAACCTTGACAAAAGTGAGTTTCGGGTACAAAAATTGCGATTTTGGACACATACCTGAGGTAGATAGGCTTCTGGGAAAAGAGGACACACCCAGCCACTAATGGTGTTGAACAGACAGTTAGAATGCGGCTTTAGTAAAGGATCCCCATCATTGATAAATACCTTTGTTTTATCTCCTGATGGGCCGCTAGCTGGAATGCCTGTAACTGTCACTGATTGGAAAAGATGTTTATATGTTTTTTTTAAACGGCAAAACTGGAAAATTGCATTTTACCAGCATTTCAGAACTTTGAATGCCTCCCCCCCACCTAGGACGAAGCTATTCGGCAATCAACAGTTAGAATGCCTCCAAGGGTATATTTTTTTCCAGGCAGAAACACATATATCCTAGACCCTCCAAGTCACCATAAAAAAGGTAGTTTACCACATAATTTTCATAGTTTTAGCAATTTTTCAGGGTATTTGGAGGTTCTGGGTATATGAATGTACCTTTTTGAGAATATCACATTATTTTTTGTGCACTTTGCAGGTCTGGGTACTTTCACTCGCTTTCCCCATTCGATAACCTTGACAAAAGTGAGTTTCCCGTACAAAAATTGCGATTTTGGACACATACCTGAGGTAGATAGGCTTCTGGGAAAAGAGGACACACCCAGCCACTAATGGTGTTGAACAGACAGTTAGAATGTGGCTTTAGTAAAGGATCCCCATCATTGATAAATACCTTTGTTTTATCTCCTAGATGGGCCGCTAGCTGGAATGCCTGTAACTGTCACTGATTGGAAAAGATGTTTATATGTTTTTTTTAAACGGCAAAACTGGAAAATTGCATTTTACCAGCATTTCAGAACTTTGAATGCCTCCCCCCCACCTAGGATGAAGCTATCCGGCAATCAGCAGTTAGAATGCCTCCAAGGGCATATTTTTTTCCAGGCAGAAACGCGTATATATCCTAGACCCTCCAAGTCACCATAAAGAAGGTAGTTTACCACATAATTTTCATAGTTTTAGCAATTTTTTGTGGGTATTTGGAGGTTCTGGGTATATGAATGTACATGTTTGAGAATATCACCTTATTTTTTGTGCACTTTGCATACTTTTACTCGCTTTCCCCATTCGATAACCTTGACAAAAGTGAGTTTCGGGTATAAAAATTGCGATTTTGGACACATACCTGAGGTAGATAGGCTTCTGGGAAAAGAGGGCACACCCAGCCACTAATGGTGTTGAACAGGCAGTTAGAATGTGGCTTTAGTAAAGGATCCCCATCATTGATAAATACCTTTGTTTTATCTCCTAGATGGGCCGCTAGCTGGAATGCCTGTAACTGTCACTGATTGGAAAAGATGTTTATATGTTTTTTTTTAAACGGCAAAACTGGAAAATTGCATTTTACCAGCATTTCAGAACTTTGAATGCCTCCCCCCCACCTAGGATGAAGCTATCCGGCAATCAGCAGTTAGAATGCCTCCAAGGGCATATTTTTTTCCAGGCAGAAACGCATATATATCCTAGACCCTCCAAGTCACCATAAAAAAGGTAGTTTACCACATAATTTTCATAGTTTTAGCAATTTTTTGTGGGTATTTGGAGGTTCTGGGTATATGAATGTACCTGTTTGAGAATATATATATATATATATACTTGGTTGTGCAGACAATTGTACCCCACAACCCATGCGTTCCCTCAGCGTTCCCTGGTGTTTTTCTGGAAACATAGACAATTGGTATGTATATAGAAAGTTTTTTTGAAAACATGATGCAAACCCACCCATCCATGCTAGAATATGCTAGTGCCGGACCATGTACCTTGCACCCAATGAGGTTCCCTGAGGCCACGTTTTTTTTTAAAGCTACGTATCTATATAATTATCTTTTTTAAGATATGTACAGTATATATACACACACCGACGGACTGAAACTTCGAATGCTACGCTCCTTTCCTGAGAGTAGTTTACAGACAGTTAGAATGCTCCATGATGCCCCATCCGTCATTTCAGTATAACTTTATCTATCTCAATCTAAACACTTTGGGTCAGCATTCTAACTGTCTGGTCGCCGCCCGGGGCTGCGCCGCATTCTAAGTTTACGAAAAAGGGACACTTGGAAACCTGGCGCGCATTCTAAGTTTCAGTCCGTCGATATAATATATATAGATATAGATATAGATATATTATATGTATACATATACACGGTGTATGTATATGATATGTACTGTATATATGAATATATTATTCAAGAATAAGTGCACATATATTGACACATCCAACATGTATATGTATACATATGTATATATATATAATCATATACACGGTGTATGTATATGTACTGTGTATACACACATATATATATATATATGTGAATATATTATTCAAGAATAAGTGTACATATATTGAAACATCCAATATGTATATAGTTTTGTATAGGGCATTCTTTTAAGGCCATGAGCACATAAGGCGCTGTCGCCCATTCTTCAAGAGTTAGCCGAGAAGGCGGCTGGAGGGCTTGGTGGGTCAGCCATCCATGCATATAGTTGTATGATATATATATATATTTATACACACAAGTATTGATGTACCCACGTAAGTATGAATATACATGTACATTTGTATAAACATAATATGGTTTCGACTACTGTCCGACCGTAGAATGAACGATTTCACTGCCAGTTGAGGGGATCGGAACCATAACATGGGTAGCTCACCATCATGAATGGGGAACTGCATGCAACTTTGAATCTTGGAAAATCAATCAAATTGAGGTTTAGGATTCAGGTTTTGGGTAGATCAGTAAAGAAGCAATATGAAACAACGCTGTTTTTTTTTGGCCGCCAAACATATGGCTTTTAATGGGGCGTTTTTTAAGACGACTTATGTATCTGGGAAGATGCTTGACCATGACAAACAGGGACTTAGATATCCCGAATGTGGTGCTGACATGAAACACCTAACGAGTATCTGGGTAACTCGTACTGACCGACCAAACCGCAGAAACTGCCCAGTTGCGGTGAGCTGGGGCTATGGGTCAACGAAGGATAGAACCCAAGTCTTCGCAGGTTGAAAGTGGCAATCGTGGCAATCATAGGGGTCGGCAATCCCACTTGGACATAATTAATGACTATTAATGATATAGTAATATGGACATACATCTATTATACATTGGACATATACATATTATACATATTAATATACATATATATATACATGATTAATTATATACAATAACACAGAACGGTGATTATCGGGAAGCAATTATTTTCAGGCACCGCCGAAGCATTTCTTTCATGGTCCGTCGAAGCCAGCAAAAAAGGACGTGGACTTTGGCCTGGCATTGCACTGCTCGCGCAAGGCGCTCACGAGTTTCAGCCGCGCTGAAGTTCGTTTTCTCCGTCTCGGTTTTTGGTGACCCCTAAGTCATAGATCCAATACTCAGGGTTTCGTTGGGTATTGAGGGGGAAACGATTTTTACATTTTTGATGAAGATAGGGCTGAAGATTAATAATTTCTATACAACTATCCAAACGATTCATAGGGGGAAACTATTAATCTTCACTGAATCTTCACTTAGTGGTATTCCCTATTCATCCAACGGTGGATTTGGGTGAACTCAGCTGACCGGACATCCACTTGGTGTCTTTTTTGCCGTTGAGATCTCGGCTTCTTCGGCTGGATCCACCTTGCGATGGTGGCATTTGATTTCTCAAAAAGTGGCAAGCCTAAGACCCTACAATGTGAGGCCCCCAAGATAGCGTTCAGTTGGTGAACATAACTCCAATAACTATGGTTTATGGTACTTATAACTATAGTTACTGGGGCTTATAAACCAACTTTATAATCTCAACTAACCACGGATGCTGGCTGCAAAACCAAGCCGCTGATGATTTTTCAGATCTTTCCAGCGATCTGCAGGTCTATGAGCAGGACATCAACGGCTTACACAAGGTGGCTCCTTGATTTTTCATATGACACACACACACATCCCATTCACCCTTAAGATACCCCCGATGGGTTTTGTCTGCAACATGGAAAATTGGGGTATACATGGGTATGCCTAGGGCCTATATATAGTATACCACTCCAAAATGGCAATTTTGATGATAAACCAGTGAATTTTGGGTCACCATATTTTCAGACACCAATATAGTCCTCAGATTCTGTGGCCCAACATGCCTTCTGAATAGATCGATGAAGGATTTCTGTTACATCTTTGCGGTTTGTTGCCATATTTTTGCCGTTCACATCCACATGTATCCTGGCGAAATCCAAATCTTACAGCTTGAAATCTTAGATTTCTGGTCACATCCACTTTGGTTGGCTTGCCAATTTTGAATGTTTGCTGGTCAAAAATACGTAGAGAACTTGCGGAGTTTTAGCCAGGCCACCACAAAGTACCCAGCTTGTTCTGGGGAGCATATCCCCATCCCTGGGATCATATAGGAGGTCTAGACTTGGGGTACCCAAGAATTAGATGATGAATGTGATATGATATTTAAACACATTTACATGTAATATGATGTTTAGATGGTGAATGTAATTAGATGTTACATGATGTTACTATGGTACTAAGAATATGATATACTCAACACAGCAGGTAACATAACTGTGGTCGACAGGCGGTTCAGTCCTTGGAACAGCGTAAACAAGCAGCTGGCGAGAAGGTGCGGGGAAACTTCGTTCTCCAGCTTGGGACATATCATAGATGTACCAACCATCATGGGAATATCATGAGAGATAATGAGATACCTCCTGGTACCCACTCAGCTATGGGAAATCACCATTTTGAATATGTATATATACTGTTTTGCATCATCATTTTTTAATCATCTATAGATGAGCCATTTTCCATAGCGATGTTAAATAACCAGAGGGTATAGCCGACAACACATGTTCCGGGCTTGTTCTCAAAATGCCTACTTTCTTGCAGCCATAAATCCATTTTTTGGAGTATCTGCCAGTCAGAGCCCATAGATACCATCCAGGTAATGCCATCAACAAAGGGAAATTAGGATTAAAAAAACATGAGATTTTTGTGGACCTCATTTTACAGACAAACACATTTGAGATTTGCGTTTGTCCATCACCTGGGATTTTCCTGTAAAACTTGATATTCAACCCAAACCTCGCTTTTGGCATTTTTTTAAAGACCTGAATTGAGAAATACCTTAGTCAAGAAGGATCTATTGGTGGATTGATGAGATTAAACGACTACGACTACAATATACAGTAGATGGACAAAAAATCACACCCTGAAGAAGCCAACTAAGAACAACCCCTACACCCAAATTTCAATGTTGGGCATGATCGCATCAGTTTGTGTTTGATTTTCTTGTCCACTGACATAAGAACCATGCAGCTAATACGCAACATTGAAATCTGGGGAGCTGAGAGTTGATGACTGAGATCATGGACCATGGGTTTGGGCAAGGTTTGGAATGAGATATGTTACATCCACACGTTTGAACATCATTTGAACATTATTTAGCACATACATATACAGTATTTATACCTCTCTCTCTATATATGCATGCCCATATGTATGTATATATATATATATATGCACATGTACATATATGCATATATGTATGTATGGACAGATGGATGTATGTATGGATGTATAGATGTACAGATGACATATGGACATATACCAATATACACACATACACATATATCGTCCTATATCCATATATGCAAATATTCATACATATATACATATACGTATGCATATTATATATCTATACATATACATATATATACACATGCAGACATACATACACATATACATATACATATACATATATATATATACATACGTACGAAAATAAATAAATATATATATATATATGTATATATGTCAATATGTATATTTAGATATGCACATATCTATATATGCGTATATATATATACACATGTATATATAACATATTTTACACACACATATATATATACATGTATATATAATTATGGAAATGGTTAAATGATAGACACATATAATTATACGATTGTACAACATGATAGACACATATAATTATACGATTGTACAACTATATACAACTATATATTACTATTTTTAAGTACATAAACATATACATATACCGATATGATTATGTAATTATATAAGTATATCATTACATCATTACACAACTATTTTACACATATATATATATATGTACGCGCAACGCCTGGGCTGTGCCCAGGCTTTGCAGCGTAGAGGATCCCCATTCCCAATCAAATGTTGTTGCGACTCTGCATTCCATTGGGAAGATCAACAAAGGTATTAGGGAATATTAAAGTCCCACCACCGTTAAACTTTACATTCATTGAAGATCTTCAAGAAGGATTTAATTCTCCCACCCCCGTTAAACTTCTACATTCATTGAAGACCTTCAATAAGGATTTAATTCTCCCATCCCCGTTAAACTTCCACATTCATTGAAGATCTTCAATAAGGGTTTAATTCTCCCACCCCCGTTAAACTTCTACATTCATTGAAGATCTTCAATAAGGGTTTAATTCTCCCACCCCCGTTAAACTTCTACATATATTGAAGAGTTTTGGTAAATGTTTAATTCTCTCACCCCCGTTAAACTTCTACATTCATTGAAGATCCTCGATAAGGGTTTAATTCTCCCACCCCCGTTAAACTTCTACATTCATTGAAGATTTTCGATAATTGTTTAATTCTCCCACCCCTGTTAAACTTCCACATTCATTGAAGATCTTCAATAAGGGTTTGATTCTCCCACCCCCGTTAAACTTCTACATTCATTGAAGATCTTCAATAAGGGTTTGATGATGATGATGATGATGATGATGCGTTGCCTGTCGTGGTTGCGGTTCCGGGCAAAGCCCAGGCATTTGCGGAATATATATATATACGGTATTAAATACACATATATACATATATACATATTTACATATATACATATAAGCATATATACATATATACATAGATACATATATACATATGTACATATATGCATATATGCATACATGCATATGTACATATACATATTTACATTTTTACATTTTTACATATTTACATATTTACATATATACATATATACATATATACATATATACATATTTACATATTTACATATTTACATATACATATATATATATATACATATACATATATGCATGTATACATATATACATATATACATATAAACATATTTGCATATATACATATATGTATATGTACACATATATATATATATACATATGCACAAATACACTTGCTGTATATGCATGTATACATGTATGCACATATATATATATATGCATAGATACATATGCATATATATATACATATGTACATAGTTTTTTCTGCATGTGCATCTGAATCTGCATGTGTATGCATGTATATACACACATACACAACATATATATGTATATATAGATACATACACTAGAAAGACTATAATATCATACATGTATATGTTATATCAGATGTTGGCATTTCATCCATATTATATCCACATTTGTGGCCCACGAAAAGAAAGACAACTCCTTTGTCGATCCAGGTCCCACCGCCCATTCGGGAGGACCGATCATATGGGATTTGTTCTTATGGACTTAATATTATGGTATTGTGGTATAGTATGAACATTTATTTGTTGGACTTAATTTATGATGTTTCGACACGTGCAAATGAGGTTTGTTAACATTATTTTCAGACAAGCCGGATGTAACCAGTCGAAAAATGTGGACTTAACGGACCCAAACATGTGAATTGTAGACTCGTTTCAAGGTCAGATGGAATCATTAGGATGAAGGAAAGACACACTGAGTGTCTCGCAAAATATGTGAATTTAAACTGAAACAATTCAGATTTAACAATATTAAACCTGACATTGTTTTTTCACCAGCATTAATTACAGAGAGGATTTATATAAAGGGGTATAGCCGCTAGACGAGAAATGGATTTAGAGTAGCAAAATTATTGCAGTATCCTCATTTTTTGGATGAACATTCCTGTTTAGACACACCTCAAAGATCTGCTTGTACTGGTCAATGCAAGAAAAACCATCATGTTCTTGCAAGAAAAACCTCAGATCCCATTGTGATTGATTTTTTTTTGCTTCTCCCGTTTTTGTGGGTTTTCCCATTGTTTATCGCTCATTTCCCATGGTTTTCCATCGTTTTTCCAAGGTTTCCATGGCTTTTCCATGGCTTTCCGTGTCGAAAAACGTAGGAGCTGGATCTGCCTGGCGCCTGTACACCGTTGGTGCGCAGCGCCGCCGTGACGGGACGCGCTTCTTGGAGCAGAAATGGAGGTTTCCAAAGTCATGGGGCTACCCCCAGAAATCATCCATTTCAATTGGATTTTAATGGGATTTTCCATTATAAAATGGGATTTTCATTGGATTTTCATGGGATAATCATCCATTTCAATGGGATTTTAATAGGATTTTCGTGGGATTTTACATTATAAAATTAGATTTTCATGGGACTTTAATGGGATAATCATCAATTTTAATGGGGTTTTAATGAGATTTGCATGGGATAACCATCCATTTTAATGGGATTTTAATGGGATTTTAATGGGATTTCCATTATAAACCATCCAGCTATTGGGGTACCCACATGACTATGGAAACCTCCAAATCATAGAATATCTAATCTGGATGGATTCTAAGGATGGTTAGTAAGGCCGAAATGGCCGTATGATAACAGCTATTGTCAGCTTGGTGAACTATTCTAATTCGGCCAGATCTAATCCCCCAAACAAACATGGTTGTCATATGGGTAATCATTGAGATAGGGATTTATGGGGATTTCTAGTGGAAGTATGACTTTCAAATGCCCCCCTAATATGGATCCAACCCCGCAGCCCAAACATGGGTATATCACCATGATATGAGCAATGTGGTAAACCCAATGCCATAAGCGCAAATGGACAGCCTGGAGAATTGTCTTGGCTCCGTTCATGTTGGGAACCTAAGACTATTGGTAGATTTTTGTCTTTCAAACGCAGCTGGAAGTACTTGATAGTATTTTGGGTCCATGTAAAATGATAAGTTCTATGTGGAACATCGGGTAGAAGCGTAAGTAGGTAATATGTGGGCAATAACACGGGTAATTGGGTATTCATAAGTGGTTCTGAAATAAGCTATTTAGGTTGCTGGGATATACCCAGTTATGAACGTGGGTTGTTAACCAAATAAATGCACTACCCATGGAAGGTCATTTTGGGGTTTCCACAATGCGCGACCTCAATTCATCATCCAATGGTCCACCTTGTTTTTTTTTTTTAATTGTTATCTATCATAAGATTGTCTTGACTTGCGGTCTGCATTTTTTAGACCCCCTACATTTTTCTGGCTGGTGGTTTGGAACATTTGGATTATTTTTCCATATATTGGGATGTTCATCATCCCGACTGACGAACTCATATTTTTCAGAGGGGTAGATCAACCACCAACCAGATGATTATTGATGATTGTGGATGATTATGGATGATTATTGATGGTTATTGATTGATCATTTGTCGTTCCACGACATGGGGAATCTGTTTTTCGAAGATCTTAGGCCACCGGAATGGGCACCTTCAGTCAAGAAAGTCCACTGTAATTTTCTTCAGACGTCAGAAGTCAATGGTGGATTTACCATATCTATCCCTATCCATATATATATGATTATACATATATTATATATCATATATATATATGATTATGATACATATATAGAGAACATCATTTCTGAGCAAATGGGGCTGTTTTTAAGCACAAAGTCCTTGGGGGCGATTTGGTGAAATCCGTCTAGGAACTCATCATCGAAATGGGATGTCTAACTTAAACATTCACATCTACAAATACTGAAACAGCTCCTCTAAACTGTGTAAAACTATGTAAAACTATGTATCTCTTGATCTACCTATCATTACCTATCCATTTTTCCTCCAGTCAACTGACATAGATATGGAGAACCCACTGGAAATTATGTAGATTCTTATTTTCCTCGGGTTTCCCGATGGTTGCTTTTCCATATCGTTTTGTGAATTTACCGGAAGGTAAACCCCAGTTTCGATCTTTTGGTGGGTGGAATCACCGTTTCAGCCTTTGGTTGGTGATAAACCAACCATTCTTAACGGCTGAACCACATTTTTTGACGCTTAGACCATTTTAAACCACCATGTTTCATGGTGAAAACCTGCAGGTTTGACGGTTAAACCATGCCCAGGTCTGGCTGGATGTGTATTTGGAGGATGTGGCCCGACTTGGAGCCCCTTCGACTTGTCAGGCCGACAGGCTTTAACCGTTGAAGCCTCCAAAAATTCTGATCTGTAGCGATGATCCTCTATAAATGGAGGTTTTGGAGCATCATCTGTAAAACA
The DNA here is from genome assembly GCA_947184155.2 of Cladocopium goreaui. NCBI lineage: Eukaryota > Dinophyceae > Suessiales > Symbiodiniaceae > Cladocopium > Cladocopium goreaui. Next base: position 598,346 of record CAMXCT020002224.1, on the reverse strand, counting down.
TGAAATTTTCCATTGCCATGCTTGATGACTGGAGGGGGAGGGTAATTTACGAGAGTTCTGAATGGTCCTTAAAAGGTTTGATAGGTTTTTGTAGGTTCTATATAGGAAGTACCCTCTGGTAATCTGCGAGTTTGCGAAGTGAATTCTGACAAGACACCGCGACATCACCGTAAATGATGGTTAGGATCGGGGGGAGAATATCAAGAGTATACTTACTGGTGCTTAGTAGGGAATGGATGGGTTGCTGGGGGAATGGGATGATTATTACTAGTGATTGTGGATCATTTCCTCATTCCCTGCTAAGCACCAGTAAGTATATTATTTCAGGTTGGTGAAACATAATTCAGCTTCAAATGGCCATAGATTGACAAAAATTGAGGGCACCATTTTCAGAAACACCCATAAGTTGACTTACCTTGGCCTGTTGCGAATCGACATGGTAAGATCGTCAGTGTCTCCCCCTCTGGGAGCAATAAATTCAATGACTGGGCTTGACCGGATCCATGGAAACATACATGGAAACTGGGAAGATCTTAGATGGGAACTCACCCATCTCATTGACTACATGAGGTCCGATTTATGGAGATTGCGTCACACATATGACAGATCCTCTTGTCGCCTAGCAGTGAGACTGTCACCCCTCAGACTACACCTGCCCGTGGGCCGTGCCAGCTCTTGTTGGACTTGCGGCGAGTTCTGTACCGACTCTGCGGCAGGTTGGGTGTGCGGTAGCGGTTCAAAGTCCAAGTGAAATGGCGGATAGTAATGATGGGGTTTATGCGGATATGATATGGGTCAGTAAATAATGGTCATCTATATTTTATATAATCATTATTTACTGACCATAAAGAATGGTTATCCCCATAAATAATAGATATGATATGATTTTAAGATGTTACTGATGATGGGGATCTAATGGGCGAATGAACGATTAAATTCGTGCAATTCAACCCCAGAAAAAGCCCAGCTTTTGTATACTATTAGTCATGCTGCCGATGCTGCCGCTGGAGATATATTATGGGGAAATCACGGGCTGGAAAATTGTGTTTTCTTTTTTTCTGGGACAGATGTCCGGATGCAATGGGATACCCTCTGGTAAACTAACATAGCTATGGAAAATCACCATTTATAGTGGATTTACCCATTAAAAATAGTGATTTTCCATAGCTATGTTAATTTACCAGAGGGTACACAATGAAAACAAAGTAATTCGAATTCTCGTTCCATCTCCGAACCCTCACCATTGCAGTGGTAGTCTGGTCTTGCATGTGCCAGTGATAGGAAAAGCTGGCGATGTGGACCCCACTACCCATGGATGCAACATCTCAAGTGTTGATAAGTGTATGGATTCATGTTTGAGGAACTGTTCATTTTAGCCAAAGATTGCAGATTCACATTTGGGTATGGGTCAATACCTATTAATACCATTTTTAGGGGAATGAACATCCATTTACCAGCTATTTTGATGTTCACCAGGGGTACAAGGTTTTGACACACTGCCATTTGACAAGTGTTAATTGGATACCAACCACGTATCCTGAAGATCTCGGAATCGCCGCTGCCCCCGCGATGCCAGGGACAGCGTCACCGAGACACGCGGTGACCACTCAGGAGCGACTTGGATGAAGGGCCTCGCAATGGTAGCGAATGTAGCCTCTGGTGAACATACAAAAAGCTATGGAAAATGGCCCTAATCGAAATAGTTGATTTACCCAGCTAGAAAATGGGTGGATCTTTCCATAGTTTTTTGTTAACGTTTACCACAGGGTATATATGACAAGATGGAATTGCCTCAATGCCATCAGCATCCATAAAGCCTTTTTTGAAGCCCCAAAATGGGGCCGGAGGTTTCTGGTGCCAAATGGTAAGTGGGTAAACGGGTAATGGATGGTGTGCGTGGGCCACATTACCAGATATATATATATATATACATGGGGTAGTTGATGTCCAAAACAACAATCGCGGAGATTCTGGTGGGGTGAATGGTCTAGCCTTGTCGATGTAAGGCTGGCCTTATAGAAATGTGGTGCCGCTTTCGGCGAAGGGGGGCGCCACTCAAGTTAGCGTTACCTGGCCATCATTTGTCTACATGCAAAAATCGTGAGATTGGAGAAAACATACAGCCCATAGTTGGACATGCATTGAAGTTTCTGCGGGACATGTTTTCAACATCTGGTAGCTACTTTCTCCTTTGAACTTGGGACCTAGTATCCATGGACAGCAACCCTCCACCATCAGTTTGGTACCCGAAAATTTAGGGAACACCTCGTTCCATCCACTGGTTCATCATCCTTTTTGGCACATGAAATTGTCTTTTTAAAGATGGTCTTTTTATCTGGGAGCACCTAGTTTTTCGGCAAAGTCACATACCTTTGTAGTGGGGAAGAATGGAAACCCCCCCTTTGTCGGTAAACAAAACCATGGCATGGCAATGTTCCATCATCTTCCATCCCCATTTTAGCTGGGAAAAAGCTGGTAAAATCCTCATTTTAGCTGGTAAACGTCCTAGATCTTCCGATGAACCACGGAACGCCACCACGTCAAGGTGAGCAGCAGCAAGCTCACCTTGCCGGAGGGACCGCTTCCGACGGCACAGGTGTGTTCATAATATCGTTGTTATTGTTAACATGAATTATCATGATGTTTGTTTATTATCATTGTTAGATTTTATCATATTATATAATATTTTCCCTATTTTTATTTATTCTTTAAATCATTACGTTTTTATTATTATTATTATTTATAGTTATTATTAATTTTCACATTATTATCATTATTACGATTCTCATTTTGGTTACTATTATTATCATGATTATAGTTTTTTTCATTTTTATTGCCAATTGAGTTTATATTATCATCATGGTAGTTATTATCATTTTTATTGTAATTATTGTTAATATTATTATTATTATTGTTAATATTATTATTATTGTTAATAGTATTATAGTATTATCAGTATTAGTGTTAATATTAGTATCATTATCATTGCCATTATATGTCATTATTATTTCCATTATTATTGTTGATATTATTATCACTATTGTTGTTAATGTTATTATCACTATTATTGTTACTATTATCGTCATTATTATTGTCAATTGTTAATATAATCTACAATTTATTATCATGATTATTGTTAATTTTATTGTTATTATCGTTACAATACCTACAACTACTGTATATGTACATATCCAACTACTGTATATGTACATATATATATATATATGTATATCGTATGATATATTTCAAGGGATAGAACCAGGCAGTTGATCGTCCCGGTGAGTTCCCCCTTGCCTGGACTCGACCCGCACCAGGCAGGTGATATCTAGCTATTTCTCAAGGAGGCATGGCAGTACCCTCTGGTAATGACTAACATAGCTATTGAAAATGGCCCAGTCGAAATAGTGGATTTTCCCATTAAAAATGGTGATTTTCCATAGCTATGTTAAATTACCAGAGGGTATTTATATCTTATGTAATTGTACATATGTGATCGTTACATTATCATGAATAATTTTTTAGATATACAGTATACATCAATACACTAAATGATTGCATATATAAATAAATGAACAATAACACATACATAAGCAAATAATTAAATGACTAAATAGATACATAGATAACTCAATATGTAAAAAACCAGATAAATAGTTTAGAAACTAAATAACTACATAGATTACACACAAAATATAAAGGTAAATACCTTAGTACATAACTACATAAGTAAATGAATAAAACACATAGATAAATACATGAATAACTTGATAAATAAATAAACACATTCGCATATATTTCTACATACATATGCTTACATATATATATATATATAATTTGTAATGCTGCATAGACATCTACGCACAGACATCCCTACCGATGCAGGTGATGCAGAGATGGCCCTGGGCACATCGCTGGCAGATGCCTCTCGGCCGAATGGTTGGTCCGTCCGAAGGACCACTGCGAAACGGTGTCATCCTCGAAAAACATATGGATTTCACGGATGTTATAATGGTATCGAACATGGGATCATATGGGATAAATATAGGATAAATATGGATGAACTAATGGGATATATCCCAAAACTAGAGTTGGATGAAGTATAGATTCTATAGATATACCCTCTGGTAAACTAACATAGCTATGGAAAATCACCATTTTTAATGGGAAAATCCACTATTTCGACTGGGCCATTTTCAATAGCTATGTTAGTTTACCAGAGGGTATCTACTAAGAAAACATAATTCGCCTAGTTCTGCCCACCTTGGAACTGTTATGGATTTAAGTATCAATCAGTGGGTATATGACCATAGAATGGGATAAGGTGGGATCGTGAGAATATCAATGGGATAATATGGGAATCATATGGATTTACCTATCAATAAATGGGTATAGGATGGGTATATAATGGGATAACATGGGATAATATTGTATATAACCAACAATATGGCATTTGGGTTTGTCTGAACAGACCTGTAAATTCTGCAAATCCATGGTTTAATCAATCAACATTTTCCATATTACATGATATTTTTCATGGCCATTTAGAAGGCAAAAAACACATTTTCAGACAGACCCACAGGGCTATCGCTATTACGGCCCAAATAAATTGAGGATATTGAACTTGACAATGTCTGACCTAACATATTCTAGCAGAATAATTATCAAATTATATTAAAACAGAATCTATTGGTAATATGAAACAACATTTTTCTGACTCTTGTTGCTGGTTTCATGCATTTTCTGTTGTCCATTCTCAACCATGAGATGATGGTCCCCGGTCCCCTTTTCTGACAAAGTTGTTTTTTTAGCCGCAGGCCAGGTATACGTCGACCACTTTTCCAAGAAGGATTTTCTTCTTTGGTGTCCATTTGAGAGGAAAGCCACCAGTAAACAAAAGGCTCCCAACGGACCCCTGTCAGAAAACATATTTGATCCACAGAGAAACATAAATTTCAACCATGATTTTCTTATCAGAAAACACCAAGAAAAACACCAAAAACACCACGTTGTTTGCGTGAGGTTTCGCTCAATCATCGAACACAACTTGCTCCAAAAAGCTGAAGGTGAGGGCAGTGAGGCGTGACTGAGATGGTGGGCATTGCAGTCATATGCCAGATCCCAAAAAGACATATTCCCGATGAAGTATAAAGTCCTCATTCCGGCGTCACTGGAATTATGGTTAGGATTGGGGGAACTATCAACAGGGTAGAAGGCCTTATTTTAGGTTGATGAAGTATGTATTGTTGTTTGGGTCAATGAAGGACTCCTATTGTTTGGGTACCGGCAAATGATGCCAAATCACCCACTTGATATTTATACTTTACAAGGAGCTTAAATGACCTCTAGGTCCATTAAAGAACGCATTCCACGTTCTTTTGAAAGTCCATTCAGTGGTAAGCACAATGATGGCCGTTCGCCATCACCATGGGGCCAGCAGGGATGACAAACCATGATTTTTCCAGAAAAAGGATCTACACACGTGGATTGTCGATATCTATGTTATGATAAACTGGAAGGTACATCATCATGGTCGGTGAACATCACATTTCAGCATCCCGATTTCTGGTATCTGCAGGATTTTGTTTTGCAGGTTTTGGCAGCTGGGCATATCACCATGTTGTTTAGGAGCATTGGGGTACCAAATAATACGACAATTCCACATAGGTTTCCCCTAAGAACACGCATTACTTTGGGCAGATTTCAGGGTGATTTTGCACATGGTTTTTGAACCGCAGAATGGGTTTACAGGAAACATTCTGAATGCGGGTTTTCGCAAGACTTTCTCTGGTATGAGCCAACCCAGCGACATGGTGATAGGAGGCCACAGTTGCCATCTAATTTCATCGAACATTTTCCATTGAAATCCCTTCAAGTCCCTTGAAATCCCTTGATTGGTCGTTCAATCTCAATATTGTCAACCTCGGATTCATATTGTGAGAAATATGATGAAATATGTGATAAATGACCATCCGACTATCCAAAAAATGGTTCCCGACTTTTCTGGCTTCTCCTTCAAGGCCGGTATTGAGAGTGCCGTGTACATGGCCTACGAGGAGTCGGTGGGTCCCCACGGTGGAACCAGCGTGGTGTCCGGCATTCTTTCTGTATGGGGAGTTAGGGGTATACATCCCCGTGAGATCGAGTGATTCGATCTCTTCCTGTGTTTTTTGCTAGGGTTGGATGCTGGATTCTGGCCTGATCAGAGTACCACTTAAGATCTGCATGGATTGGTCCCAGGAGAGAAAAACAGATGAGCCCGTGCCGGATTGGGCACATGGTTCCTTCGCTGCCATGGCTTCTTGGCGTTTGCCAAGAGGGTTGGAGATCTTGGAACAGCCGAGGAGTTCAGCATGTTGCAGCTTCAAATTTCAGCCAAGTCATCCAACAATTAGGTGACGACCCAAACGCATCATACGACCTGCTGAATGTTGGCGGCGGGAAAGCCCACAGATGTCCCGAAAAAACCTGGAACCAAAAAAAAGAGGGCGGAGGGATGAACCGGATGAAACACATGAGTTCTGAATCTTGGAAATGAGGTGACATATGAGCTATGGTCAATACTCATGGTTAATAACCATTAATAGGGGCTCGTCATCCAATGGTTCATAGGGATTTATAATAACCATTATAAGGATCCTTATTATGGATGGGATGACCATCAACCATATAGTGAGTATTGACCATGGCTCATATGATATGATGACTGGTTGATAATTTATGTGGCTTCAAATATACAGGTTCTACAATCTATTTCTGGTGCCGTTCCTGATGTTTTTTAGGCTAAGTGGGTCAAAAAATCGGGAGCCCCAACTTCCAACCTCCATGAATCAAAATTTCACCATATTTTCCCAACAAATTGGGGCGGTGGCTCATGGTTTCTACAGGGTTGGTGGTTTGTGAATGATCTACAATATCGGTGCCAATCGGATCGGAATGGCCCTAGTTTTGCCGAGGTGTTGGAGTATGTGGCATCGCTGAATCGAAGGTCCGTCCGCCGAAAGAAATCAACTGAGGAATGGGAAGATGCGTTGTGTATCAGTAGTGTTGTTAGCTCTGACCGCTATGGGCGATTACAGGAGAGCATAGTTTGTTTTTGTCTGAACATAGTCACCATTCCCCCTATTAAAAAGACACTTGGGGGGTATACGTTCGCAGTTTCAGACGCAGCAACAACAATTTTTCAAGACGTTCGCATACCAGTTTCAGTTCCCTCATTCGCTACCGCCCCAAGGAACGTGTGATTCGATCATCTCCATCCATAGCTCGGAAAGCCTGGTGAAATGTACCAACTATTCATGACTTTGGTTCCATCTGGGACTATGAGATTAGGAGGTTGGAATAACAGTTTCATTGAATTCATCCCATCCCACCATGTTTTATCCCTATCCCACCTAGTATTCCTAGCCTACTTATATATACAGGAGGTTGAAGTAGCATGGAATGATATCTCCAGTTTCATCCCATACGCCAGGCCCGAACAGGCCATGCTACGTGAGCACGAGTTTGATTCTTTGGCAGCCACTATAGCTCGAGGACTCAGTCATCGAGGGCCATTTTTTGGGTTCCATCTTTTCAGGGTCCTCATCGGTCTGCCCTGAAAACGGGAACAGAACCCGTTGAACCCTGCAACCTTGGAGCCCTGGAACCATGTAAGCCGGGGAACTGGGGAACCGGGAACCTGAGAAACCTGGAACGCTGGAACGGCGCGTGAGACAGTCTTGGCTACGACAACGCAGCAGTCAGCGGTCGTTAGGCAACGCCTTTGGGATTGTGACAAACTGGCCCAGTGTTTCGTTCATTTTTTAAAATAAATGTCCTTTCGAATCATCGAGAATCATAATACCATAATACCCAAGGTGCCAGCGAGTTGGGACGTATGGATGCTCTTCACTGAAGTAACGAAGTAAAAAGCAAAAGAACACAGCACATGTCAAATTAGCATGATGTTGATCCTGCTGAGAAGGGGAAAAGGCAGGGCAAGCAAATAATAATTCACAGCCGACTATTTATGATATTTATGTTGATCACTGTGATGTGCCTTACTGCTGTTGGGTTGCAAATCTGGGTTAATGTCCACTGATATTAATTAAGCCATAATTGGCCCCGTCATATTCGTTTCTGGCTATGCGGTATTGGCTTGGTGGCACATTTGTACTGGTATGTTGAAAAAGATGTGTCTCGACAACCATTGCTGGTAAATAGCGTATACTGCATGCTTGTGGATATAAAATGGTATAAACAATTACAATATTGATCAATATATATATGTATATATACATATATCAATATTGTACATGCAGATGTAATAAGTTGCAACGTTTGTTTTCCACGATCCAGTAGCCCAGTAGCCCCATCTTTGTCCACTGGCATGATCCTACAACTTAGTAGCTATTCAGAATAGTGGCCCTGTGCGAATTTCTTCAACACGTGTGTATGCGTATACATCACACACATACGCATATACATATGCACAATCATACATATGCATACATATGCACACATATGCATACATATGCATACATATGCATACATATGCACACATATGCATACATACATGCATGCATACATGCAAATTTACATGCATACACATATGCATACATACATGCATGCATACATGCATATTTACATGCATACATACATGCATACATACATGCATACATACATGCATACATACATGCATACATACATGCATACATACATGCATACATACATGCATACATACATACATGCATACATACATGCATACATACATACATACATACATACATACACATACATACACGTACATATACATACATATACATATACATACATATACATACATATACATACATACACATGCATACATACACATACATACACATACACATACATATACATATACATATATATACATACATATACATACATATACATACATTTACATACATATACATACATATAGATACATATACATACATATACATACATATACATACATATACATACATATACATACATATACATACATATACATACACATACACACATATACATGCATTTACATACATATACATACATATACATACATATACATACATATACATACATATACATACATATACATACATATACATACGTACACATACGTATACATACGTATACATACATATACATACATATACATACGTACACATACATATACATACATATACATACGTACACATACGTATACATACATATACATACATATACATACATACTCATACATACTCATACATACTCATACATACTCATACATACTCATACGTAATCATACATAATCATACATAATCATACATAATCATACATAATCATACATAATCATACATAATCACACATAATCATACATAATCATACATATATATATATGCATATCTCCATATATATATACAATGTACTACACAACATTTGTACATATCTAGAAATACACACATATCACATACTGACCGATTTCCATCTTCAGATGTCATCCTAGACTTACATGGCCACCAGCAGCTTGAGGCATTGAGCTGCGACATCTCTTTACCGGGTGCGCCATTTGCCAAAGCTGCACCACAGTTGCAGCAGAAGTTGCAACAGATCAAGGCCCCGATGAGACAAGGAGGGCAAAAGGGGATTTAATCGTCAAACATGGTGGTTTAAACATCAAACATATGGATTTCGCCATCAGAAATGGGGATTTGACAGGGGACTAGGGTGATAAATCATGGTGATATGAGAATACAACCACGAATTTACAATGACAATTGGTTTTGACCAAACCTTTGATTCTTAGATGCTGTTACAGCCATGAGGCCATTTTCACAAAAAACACTGAAGAATAGGGCTTTGAGATGGTTTAGTCCCAGTTGATGGTTGTATGATGAGACATGAAGAATGAAACATGCGACTTTAATCACCAATACGAAACCAGAAGTTTGAGCAGTGACCTTTTGAGCCCTGATTGTGATGCGCAGAAAGTGGGCCAGAATAGATAGGAATCGTTTTCTCAACCAACACACGGGAAGAGCTGAGCTGGGCAGAGCTTACCCTCTTGGAATTCATTTGAACACGGTCTATTGTAGATGACATGGATGACATGGCATTTGACCGTTCACGTGGTAAACCCAATGGTAGTTGAAACTACCGAGCTGAGAGCACGTGCACTTCCATTGTCTCGACAGTGCGCCAAAGGTTCACTGTCCACATGATTGGGGGCTACAGTTGTGCGACTTTGTCACTGTGTTGATGTGATTGCTGTGAACATGTATTTTAGCAGTGGGATGTTTTCAAATATGATTCTGCTTGGTGGTTGAATTTATCAATTTGAAAAAGAAATACCCTCTGGTAAGCTAACATAGCTATGGAAAATCACAATTTTTTGATGGGTAAATCAACTATAAATGGCAATTTCTACGTTAAATGACCAGAGGGTATTCCAAACTGCAATGTACTTGCGACAGCGAGGATGCGTTGGTTCAACCATCAAGCAGGAAAACCATGCATAATAAAAGCATACTGCTTTGGAATGGAATGCGATGTAGCACGCAACATGTATAATATACATATATGTATAATTATATATATGGAATCATGGAAACGTATTTATTGTGTATAGAGCTACCATCAGATACTTTTCGATACTACATTATATATCCCGATCATATATATATATATATACATACATATTATGTACATATATATATAATATATACATACATATATATATATATATATACATATATATATATACATACACATATATATACATACACATACATATACATACACATATACATATACTGTATACATACATGTTTACATGGACACTTATTCTATGTAAAACACACACATATATATACATATATACATATATATATATTATATACACACATACATATGTATATATATATACATATATATATATATACATATATATATACATATATATATACATATATATACATATATATATATACATATGTATACATTACATATGTATATATGTATATACATATATACGTATATATATACACACATATATATAGTATGTATATATATATGTATATATATACATATGTATATATATATACATATATATATATATACATATATATATATATACATATATACACATATATATACATACATATATATATATACGTATATATATATACATATGTATGTGTATATATATATACATATGTATATATATACATATGTATATATATATATATACGTATATATATATAGTATATATTTATGTATATATGTATATCTTTATATGTATATATATACATATATATATACGTAAATAAACATATATAATATCATTTTTTGGTACTTCACGATAATCCATAGCGACATGGAGCCTACCCCAAGTCCCACCCCGAATCTGCCAGGGCTTGATGGTCCAGGTGATCACCAGTCATTTCCACGCAAATTCAGAGGTGAGTCGAACGCCCTCGTGGTGGAACTCCGGTGAGAATGGGCTGGATTTTTGGACATTGATCATTGGTCGAGTTTTTTTTTCCCACTGATGTATTTTTTAGTTGATTTGGCTTGAAACAAAACATTGAAGCTCAAACTCTTAAATGGTTTTTTTTGACAGATTTTCGGGAAATTGCCATGAGTTCCATGCTACAGTTTGTGGGGATGCAACAGTTTGTGTGGTTTCCAAAAAGTGATGATGATCCCTGAGCAGAAAAGCTTCCTATAGTGGTTTCTACTGGTGGTTTCTATGGGTAATCGATTTTTTGAAGCATAGAAACTGGGATGTTGATCCCCAATGACGAGTTTTTTTTTGAGGGGGTGGCGAAAAACCACCAGCCAGATTCATTTTCCGTTTGATCTGTCATGATGCCAAGTAACTACTGGGAACTAGTTTTGGGATGAGGTGGAAACCACCAAGCGGGAAACTGTATTGGTTTTGTGAAGAAACTTACGGGGGGGTGCAGTTGCAGTTTTTAATGGGTGTATCGACCGTAATACCCCCCCATAAGTTCCTATATAACCCCTTGAGTGTAACTATGGTTATACATCCAAATAAAACTGGAACTGCACCCAAGTATGCTGTTGCAGATTTGAGATGCATGTAGATGATAGAGATGACAGAACCACCTTCCAGCTAGCCTCGTTGACTTGGACAAAAATTGTCGTGCGCCAGGTTCGAATGCCCACCCGAGGAATTGCAGTCGCAACTTACTTCCAAGTGGGGTCCCCTATGGCTTGGTGGGTGAAGCGATGGATTCTTTGTGTTTTTTTTCCCTGGAAACGAAGGATGTCATCTGGTGGCCCCCTGGGGGATTGGATCATCACCAGAGCGCATTATCTACAGAGCCAAGCGATGGGACCTTCCCAAATAGCGCCCCTTTGAAGGTTATGTAATACCTGTGCAATCCTGTGCACGTACATCATCCTTTTAAGCGATAAGCCCTAAATTTGCCGTACATCATTTTTAGTGCAAACGTGTGGTAAGCGATGGGACCTTCCCTGGTTTGTTGTTGATGTCCTTTCCCTGAACCTTGAGCTTCCGAGATGGCGTGTATTCAGATTGGGGAGATCTATTGGGATCTTTTGGTTTTTCCGGGATCACCAGATTACACAGGTCCCATTCATGGCCAGAATGGTAGCCATTCTCCAAAAAGAAACTTTGACACAAACTTGGCAGGTGATTTTCTTTTTTTTATATGCCTGAAACTTGGCATGGCATGTTGCTTGTACCCTCTGGTAATTTAACATAGCTATTGAAAATGATCATTTATAGTGAGTTTTCCCATTAAAAATGGTGATTTTCCATAGTGATGTTAGTTTACCAGAGGGTAGTTTTATTTGGATTCCCAATGAGTAAGTCATCAACATCCCATGAGAGGGCTAGATCCCACAGGTTCCACATATCCCCGTTTTGGGATGGTTCCACTATGGGTTAACCCATCGGAAAACGATGGTTTCCCCACCATGGAATTCAAGAACTCGAGTTATACATGCCCACGAGAACTCAAGAGATAACTATATACTAAGACTATAGACATCGATGTCGACATATCTACAGATCAGTCTAGATCTAGAAATGTGTTGGGTAAAAATGGTAGAGAATATCCCAATTTTTATCACCATCTTTCCTGGTTAAATCCCAATAAATCACCATATTTCCTGGTTAAATCCCAATAAATCCACCATATTTCTTGGTAAATTCCCAACAAACGTCTCAGAGTTTTTCGCTTGGCGTCGTTGCAGGCCTCCGCCCAGCTTCTGATGGATGTGGCGAGGATGTCACTTGGATGCAGGTGGAACACCTATGAAATACCAATGAAAAATGGGGGAGAATACCATCAATAAACCTCTTAAATAAGAAATAGATAGAACTAGCTATAGGGCTTTAATTATCTATAACTTGCATTGATCAAATTACCTATGACATACCTAAATTTTCGATGCCATCTTTCGGGGGAGCAGGGTAGCTTCGTCATAAGCCCTGGATATGGAGTACAGAAATTATGATTTTTATCCTCCAGTAACGTGGCAATTGACAATCCAACAATTAATCGATATTAATCGATGATTTTCCCATTGAAACCATTATCTATTCAGGATTTTCCATTGCGACCTTTGATTACCAGAGCGCTAGGCGCATCTCCCTGAACCATCTGGCATGGGGCGGATCCCACTTTTGGTCCATGCGACTTGGTCCATGGTCGAAACTTTCGAATTCATACCAAGAAACAGATATGTGATGTATGTAAATATGCATATATGTATATAGGGCGAAGGCTGGGGGTTCCCCGGAAGCCAATTGCATTTTATTTGTATGGATATGGAAAATGTTGATTTTACACTGTGTTTTACAGTGTTTTATGCTTTTCTCTGAAAGTGTTCGATCAGCCAAAGTTTCAATGTCGGCGCGGATAAACTTGACGTTTGTCCGCGCAGAAAAATGATAAATTTACATCTTCCATGGATGGCAAAAAATGTGTGCAACATTCTAACCATTGGAATTGCGGTTTCATGCATTTTTGGTCGTTTTGTTGATAACTAGAAAATGTCATAAATCACTGGAGAACCATGGACTAAATGAACATCACACCTTTTTCATCTTCACGTCCACAAAGGCTTTTTGAAGCAGTTGCTTGGAGCGAGAGCAACAAAGATACTTACAACGTAACAACATCGTCAACGAAGCAACATCCTCGAGGTTTCCACAACTCTGAATCCAACGCACTCCACATGACTTTATTACACCCCCCCGCCCCCCCCCACCCCCTTCTGTAAACAACAACGATACTTGCAACGTAACAACATCTTCAACGAAGCAACATCCTCAAGGTTTCCACAACTCTCAATGCAACGCGCTCCACATGACGTTATTACACCCCCCCACCCCCCCACCCCCCCACCCCCCATCTCTATACCATAACGACGTTTGTAGTATAGGCTCAAGACTGAGGGTTCCTGGAAGCTCCGGGGAACCCCCAGCCTTGAGCCTGTATATACATATACATACTCCAGTATGTATAATATAATAATATATAATATATATAATATACATACACATGTAATACATATACGAATATATACACACACATATATATATACACACTTATATGAACTTATATGTATACTTCAAGGTGTTTCTGACCTTAGACGATGAATCATCACTGAATTTGTAATAACACCCCACAACTGTTTGGAACAGATCTGGACATGTTTCATAGCGACCTCAAACAACATTCGCAGGTGAATCTTGCGGAAACCTTGAACCCTTTACCATCCAGAACCTTCGAACCAGATAGATGAGTCATTTGATTTTGAATTCCTCCAGAAGATATCTGCCAAAAATATAGATCCTCCAGATAGTATTACAAATTTATTGTAGAAAAAATATTCTCCAGAACCTTGATATTTTCTGGATTCTGTTGATGATTTTCTGAATATTTATCTATTGATGATTCACTTATGATAATTTTCTGGATTCCATTTATTTCATAGGAATTTCCATTATAAACCATCCATTACGATGTTTTTTTCTCTATTGACTTCAGAAGGTTCCACGACCGAAATCAGGCTATGGCTCGATGCCGACTTCGGGCAAGGAGCTATGGTGCGACCCTTGGATCCACCATGAATCAGATCATTTCCCCAAAAGAAACTATGGCTTTTCAATGGTTTTCATTCCCAAAAATGATGTGTGGCCACACTATTACGGGGTTCTTACGGCAAGAGTTGAGGCCCCTATGTGTTCAATCGAGGTGGAAAATGCCGTCGCGTTTGGCATTTTCCCTTTCATTTTCACACAAAATGGCTCTTGTGAAATGTCCATGTGCATTTCGACTGCGCAGGCTCGCGCAAAACGATGGTGCCGGGCGATGCGCCTGGCATTTCCCCTGTAAATTTCCACACAAAATGGTTCTCATGACATGTCCATGTGCATTTCGATTGCGCAGACTCGCGCAAAACGTTTGTCGCGGTACTCACGTCCGGCATTTTCCCTGTATATGTCCACACCCAATGGCGCTTGTGACATGTCCATGTGCATTTCGCGTGCGCAGGCTCGCACGAAACGCGTGTCGCGGTATTAGTGTCCTGCATTTTCCCGTGCACACTGGGTCTTGTGGTCTGTTCTTGTGCCTTGAGACCCCTTTTAGGGAGCTTGCACAGAGATCTTGCCAAGAAACCTGTTATGTAGATCTTGTTCGGAGATCTTGCCAAGAGACCTCCCACAGGGATCTTTCCAACAGAACTCCTATAGAGATCTTGTACAGAGACCACTAATAGAGATCTTGTACAGAGACCTGGTGAAGGGAGCGGAGATCTTGCTCAAAGATGTTGCCTAGAGAGCTTGAACAGGGATCTTACTTTGAGATCACTCGCAGAGATCTTCTGTGGAGATCTCTTATAGGCACCTTATACAGGTAGCCTTACACAGGGATCTTGTACAGCAGCTTTTACACAGAACCTGTCAAGGAGAGCTTGTGCACGATCTTTTACAGAGATCTTCACAAAGGGAACTTGCATAGACCTGGCACGGAGATCTTGCCAGGCCACCTGTGATACAGATTTTGCATCGAGATCTGTTGCGGAGATCTTGCCCGCACCCTCTGACAGATGTATTGCAGATCATCCTTAGCAGGTGCTCTCCGAAACCTTTTTGCGATGACTTGAAATGATCATTGGAGCTTTTTACCATGGTGTGTTCACTTACACAGATATTGGAAAGGCCTTGGCATCTTCTCCAAGAGGCAATTCCGTAGAAGTAGTTTTTCGCGGAGTATTCGGTGCTTCTCGAAAGACACTCTGTTGAGCTGTTGTTGCTCCTTCTCGCTTGCAGGCGTGAGGCTCATTTGAACTGGGTTCCCACAGAGACAGTCACAGTATTTGCACGCACGACATTAGATGACCAGCTGCAGTTGCGCGAATCTGCTCCGTGCCACACCATTAATCCTCAATCACTGGATGCCCGCCCTTCTGTCTAATCCGCCGAATTTGCCTTTGATTCCTGAAAGCGCGCTGTTTGGGGTCTCTTGCCGGGATAATATCTACATTTTTTGGGGAAAACAATGGAAAACCTTAGGGTATCTCATCATATGGAGGATCATGTGGCAGACTCGGCACTTTAGCAAATCTAAGTGGATATCCGGTGAAATCTCGCCATGATGGTTGGTTTCTGGTGAACTCATGTGAAATACCATTATTTTTCTACTTAGAATGGTCATAGATTCAGGGTAAATCTCATTTTTGGTGGTTTGATCCACATTTTTGTGTTGTTACCAAGTCCACATTTTTTTTATTGCTAAATCCACATGTGTGATTGTTAGATCCCTATGTTTGATGGTTTTTCTTCGTCCACCGCTGCGTTTTTGTGCGCTCAGATCTTTGTCCCTGAACCGCGCGAGATCTTCTCTGCGCCTATCTTCGCGGCGGGGGATGGTGGGCCCAGACATATCTTCTATATGCATATAAATATGATTAAATAATTAAATATGTACATGTGTTGCATATGCACATATATGTAAACATGCACATTTATGTGCATATGCAGATGTATGTGTATATGCACGTATATGTGTATATGCACATATATGTATACCGTACATGCACTTGTACGTGTATATGCACATATATGTATATATACGTATACACATATGTATGTGTATTATATGTATATATAACATTATATTTATGTATATATATATACTGTACATACATTCACAAAAGTGACATGGGCCTGGCGTCAAGACCTCGCTAGACACGGGAACGTTTGAAAACTGTGGCAGTTTGTTTACCCCCTTGGTGCATCAGGCCTTGTACATGGCTGGCAGCTACGAAGCTTGGGAGATGTTGGGGCCCCCAGGTGGACAGGTGGTCAGGTGGCTTGTGACCCCATAGATCATCAACCATCTGTGGCCCAAGATTTCGACATTGGCAGATAGTTTAACCCTTTTGGGAACGTCGAAATGGGTCTTTTTAAGGGTACGACACCGTACGTTTTTCTGAGGTTAAGATTTTTGTCAGCCAATCCCAAATAACCCAGCTTGGAATAGGAATATGGGTGTACATCATGGTATATCTGACTGGGTATACCCCAAAATTGCATATTTTGGAAGGGGAAAATAATCACAAGCGACACCTTTGTCGAATTTGTCGCCAGGTTGTTGCCAGAGACGGAGTCCGGGTGGCAGTGGGAGGAGCAATGCCCGGAAATCGCAGTGGTGTTTGGGCTTAAAACCATGTAAGAACTCGTGAAATCCGCCAGGAATGGGGGAACTTGGTTGGATGTATCAGTTCACATCCATCGTTTTTGCATCAGCTGGTAGTTGATGTGGTGTGGATGTTCATCCCAAAGCAACATGGGAAAATGCATAGAGGTACATTGAGCCATCCCAAAATCAAATCCCAGTTCAGTTTGAATTCCTGGGGAGTGTTGTTCACTGGATGATGCCACAAGAATTTCCTTTTAGGAGCTGCAAATGGCGGCAGAATCACTTTGGAGCAAGAATTTGCTGCTTTGGGCACTTCAAACCGCTTTTAACAAAATCAATCGGTTGGGGGATGGAACAGAATTAGCCATTGGCATTGATTGGCCATAGCCGTATAGCAGCGGTTTATCTTTGAGTAGGTGAACTCTAGTGAATGGTTCCTGAAGGAGTCATTTTGTAGCACACTTCCTCTCACATAGAGACTTTTTAAAACTTTTCTTTCATTGAAGGGTATCTTTGCAAAGAAACATGAACGAGCAATGCGTGTTCCATTCAAACAGAGCTTTTCTGATCCCAGATATGTAAAAAGCATAGATTTTATAGTGTGCCCTCTGATGATTTAGGAGTTCGCGATGGAAACTCAGCATTTTTCAGTTCGGAACATAAATCCTTTCTCGCTAGTTCTGGGCCATGGCTTCCATGGCTTCAATGGCTTCCAGTTCGCAAACTCGTGGTTATCACCAGAAGGTACAGAGATTCATACACATCAAACCTTAGGATGTACCCTCTGAGTGGCGAAAAAAAAATGTTTTCATAAAACTGAGTTGGTGGCTTCAACCCATTGGTGGTTTCAACAGATTTTTTAATTCTTAAGCCTCGGGCCCGAGTTCCCAGGAGGTGATGAATCAGCTAGTGGAGCTACGCCATGCAGCTCCTGGGTATGGATTTCAAAGGGGATTGCAAGCATCAAACATGGTCATTCCCCCTAAGAATCGCCCATTTTTTCGTGGAAGGTCGTCTTCCAAACCTCTTATAAAGGCTTTTGTTGATTGGATGGATATTTCATGCGTCTGTTGTTATACATCTATAGTCATCTATATGAACAGATAATGTACACACCATAAAACCATGTGGATTTGATTGTAGGGTAAGATCGGCAGGAAAACTCACTTGTGGCGGAAGATTGAGAGCCCAAACTATTGGCCCCTGCGGAATTTCATGGATCTTTCTCTGCTTTTGGTCGTTATCTGAGTTGGTTTTTAACTGCAATCACTAGGGTTTGATGGCACTGTGCATATATATATACATAGAAATCCTTTTTAAATCCCATAGGAATCTCATAGAAATATCATAGGAATCCAATAGAAAGATCATAGAAATACCATGGAAATCCCATAGGAATCCCACAGAAATCCCATAGAAAGATCATAGATATAAAATGGAAATAGCATAGGAGCCAGAAAGAAACCCCATAAGAATTCCCATAGTAATCCCATAGAAATATCATAGAAACATTATGGAAACACCTTGGAAATCCCACAGCAATCCAATAGAAATCCCACAGGAATCCAATAGAAACCCCCATAGAAACCACCATAGAAACATCATAGAAACATCATAGGAATACCATAGAACTCCCATAGGAATCCAATGGAAATCCCATAAGAATACCATAGAATTCCCTTCAGAAATCCCATAGAAATCTTCCAGACATATCATAGAAACATCATGGAAATCCCATAGGAACCACATAGATATCCAATAGTAATACCATCGAAATACCATAAAAGAAAAAAGCTTTAGCAAAGGAAACGGTAAAGGGAATGTTTGAAAAAAACACCTCAGGAAGCAGCTGGACACAATAGTGGACCCCCAAAACGAACATACTATTGTGGATCAGGGTTGCTCATGGACTACCCCGTTGAAAAATTGTTTGGATGCTGTTCTTTTCTTGGGTTTTAATAAGGCATCATATATTTTGGGAAATTGGGCATTTCTGGGAATTTCAAATGAAAGAAACTAAGAAAGTAAAAGAAAAAAGCTTTAGCAAAGGAAAAGGTAAAGGGAATGTTTGGAAAAAAATCACCTCAGGAAGCAGCTGGACACAATAGTGGACCCCCAAAACAAACATATTATTGTCGATCAGGGTTGGTCATGGACTACCCCCTTGAAAAATTGTTTGGATGCTGTTTTTTTTATTGGGTTGCAATAAGGCATCATATATTTTGGGAAACTGGGCATTTCTGAGAACTTCAAATGAAAGAAGCTAAGAAAGTAAAAGGAAACAGCTTTAGCCAAGGAACAGGTAAAGGGAATGTTTGAAAAAATATCACCTCAGGAAGCAGCTGGACACAATAGTGGACCCCCAAAACAAACATACTATTGTGGATCAGGGTTGCTCATGGACTACCCCGTTGAAAAATTGTTTGGATGCTGTTCTTTTCTTGGGTTTTCATAAGGCATCATATATTTTGGGAAATTGGGCATTTCTGAGAATTTCAAATGAAAGAAACTAAGAAAGTAAAAGAAAAAGCTTTAGCAAAGAGGTAAAGGGAATGTTTGAAAAAACATTTCAGGAAGCAGTTGGACACAATAGTGGACCCCAAAACAAACATACTATTGTGGATCAGGGTTGCTCATGGGCTACCCCGTTGAAAAATCGTTCGAGTGCTGTTTTTTAATTGGGTTTTAATAAGGCATCCTATACTGATGGGTCATAATTAACCTTAAACAAATGTTTCTTCAGACAACAGCTAGACACAATAGTGGATTCCCACCACAAAAATATTTTGAAGGATCAATATTGCTCATGAAAAAACTATTAAAAAACCTAAACAAAATAATTTTAAAAAATATAAATTGAAAACAATTTAAAAATAACATAAATAAACAAAAACTGAAAATTTACCCCAAAAATCCTGGAGACACAATAGTGAACCCCCCCATCATTTCCACAGATTCAGAATTATTTTGGAGTCTGGGGACACAATAGTGTACCCCCACACTAATCAGGATACAACATGATATAATATAATACTATAATATATATATATATGTACTAGTATCTAGATATCTATAGTTGTACATCTATATATATATACATATATTCTATTTATGTATGTATATATATTTATATAGTTATATGTCTGTAGTTAATCTTCAATGTTTGATTTCCAGACCTTGGCTGTCACTTGGCACAGCCTCGGCCGGGTGCCAGGTGCTGTGGTCCAATCCTTTCCGAACCTGGAGGGAGGCCGCAGATGGGTAGCATGCTGTGTTCCCTTTCGTTGACTATGGGGTAATCCTATAAGAAGGTCGAAATTGGGATTCCCACAAAAAATGGTGATAAATTGAAGCTTTTTGATCTTTTTTGGAGATCACTAGAGGGTAAATGTCAATCATCGAAGTTTAGAAGTCCAAATTCCGACTTATGGACAGATGCAAAAGTGATGAGAGCAGTCAGAGAAGAGAAAGAGTCAGAAGAGAAAGAGTCAAAAGAGAAAGGGTCAGTAGAAAGAAGATCAAGGTGCGGGAAAAGGCAGAAAAATCGCGAAGCACTTTGTTTTCCCAATGTTTTGTGGCTCAGGAGGGTCGAAAAGTAGGCTCGCTAAAGCAGCACGTGCGGAGCCATCTAATTAGTCAAATGAGAGCTCAGCTGTACGGCTGTACGCCTTCGTGGCGCTAAGCAGATCTGGAAGTCAAAAAGCTAAAAACACCTCACGTCTGGAGCAATTTTGGCAGTTGACATGCCGAAAAAGTGCACGCGACTGTGGCGCGAAGCACGTTTCGAAGTCAAGATGTGAAACACGCCATGTTCAGACCACTTTTGGAAGCGCAGAGAGATACCCAGAAAGAGAGATAGTCGAATGGATAGATAGATAGATGGATAGATGGATAGATGGATAGATGGATAGATGGATAGATGGATAGATGGATAGATGGATAGATGGATAGATGGATAGATGGATGGATAGGTAGGTAGGTAGGTAGATAGATAGATAGATAGATAGATAAACAGATAGATAGATAGATCGATAGATAGATAGAAAGATTGACAGATAGATAGATAGATAGATAGATAGATAGATAGATGGAAAGAGAGACAGACAGATAGAAAGATAGAAAGATAGATAGATAGATAGATAGATAGATAGATAGATAGATAGATCGATAGATAGAAAGATTGACAGATAGATAGGTAGATAGATAGATCGATAGAAAGATTGGCAGATAGATAGATAGATAGACAGATAGATAGACAAATAGATTAAAAGAAAGATAGAGAGCCAGATAGTCAGATAGACACATAGGCAGATAGATAGACAGAGAGATAGACAGATAGACAGGTAGGCAGACAGATAGACAGATAGACCGATAGATAGACACATAGAAAGAAAGAAAGATAGATAGTCAGAGAGTCAAACAGACAGATAGACAGACAGACAGACTGACAGACAGATAGATAGGCAGATCGTCGGATAGGTAAATACAAGTAGATGGATGGATGGATAGATAGATGGACAGGTAGATGGATGGATGGATGGATGGATGGATGGATGGATGGATAGATAGATAGATAGAGAGAGAGAGAGACTCTTAGAGCCTCACCCACCTTTCAGTCCATCAATCACTCTACCATCCATGAATCACAGCAACTCACCTCTCCTATAGTTTTTTATCTTTGAAACTACAACGCCGCCGCTTTGTGCGGTACTACTGGTATGGAACATCACCCATATTCATGACTATATTTATGGATTGTTACTTGTTATCATCCCGAAAAAAACATCTGTGAAAACTTTGTTTTTTCCAGCAACCGATGGGATCAGGACCTGTCACAAGACATGGATCTGGAGGCATTTTTCATCCCCATTTTTTCTTGGAAAAATCCTCATATCCCATGTATAGATTTCCTGCTTACAGCAAGGTGCTCATAGATTTGGGGGCTCAATCCCATGATTTGTTGCTTCAACTACCCCGTTCGTCGTGTTTTCACAATGGCCGTGCAAAATCGCAATGTTCCAGCCGCTGCGCACCATTAAAAAAAAAATTACTTTACTTCGTGTGATCCCCACCATGACACTTATACACTTTCTTACTGGCAAATCTTCTGGCATTCTATCTGACATATCTTCTGACATTCTATCTGGCACTCTATCTGGCATATGTTCTGGCATATCTTCTGGCATTCTATCTGGCAAATCTTCTGACATTCTATCTGGCATATGTTCTGGCAAATCTTCTGACATTCTATCTGGCATATGTTCTGGCATATTTTCTGGCATTCTATCTGGCAAATCTTCTGACATTCTATCTGGCATATCTTCTGGCATTCTATCTGACATATCTTCTGGCATTCTATCTGGCAAATCTTCTGGCATTCTATCTGGCAAATCTTCTGGCATTCTATCTGGCATTCTATCTGGCATATTATCTGGCATATCTTCTGGCATATTATCTGGCATTCTATCTGGCATTCTATTTGGCATATCTTCTGGCATATTATCTGGCAAATCTTCTGGGATTCTATCTGGCATATTTTGTGGCATTCTATCTGACATTTTATCTGGCATTCTATTTGGCATACCTTGTGGCATTCTATCTGGCATTCTATATGACACATCTTCTGGCATATCTTCTGGCATATCTAGTTTGCAAGTAATATATAACATACTTGTCTGACATTCTTTCTAACTTTCTTCTGCGCATTCTTTGTCCCATATCTTCCTACATGAGGTCCGGCAGGGAACACTTGGCGTGGATACTCGCGGTTGAGGTCCGGCAGGGAACACTGGGCGTGGATGGTCGTGGTTGAGGTCCGGCAGGGAACACTGGGCGGGGATGGTCGTGGTTGAGGTCCGGCAGGGAACACTGGTGGATGGTCGTGGTTGAGGTCCGGCAGGGAACACTGGGCGTGGATGGTCGTGGTTGAGGTCCGGCAGGGAACACTGGGCGTGGATGGTCGTGGTTGAGGTCCGGCAGGGAACACTGGGCGTGGATGGTCGTGGTTGAGGTCCGGCAGGGAACACTGGGCGTGGATGGTCGTGGTTGAGGTCCGGCAGGGAACACTGGGCCCGGATACTCGCGGTTGAGGTCCGGCAGGGAACACTGGGCGTGGATGGTCGTGGTTGAGGTCCGGCAGGGCACACTGGGCGTGGATGGTCGTGGTTGAAGTCCGGCAGGGAGCAGGAGGAGAGGAGACGAGGAGAGGAGACGAGGAGAGGAGAGAAGAGGAGGAGAGGAGGAGGAGGAGAAGGAGGAGGAGAGAGGACGAGGACAACTGACATAAAATCTAACAACCCTCACCTGGCAGGTGGGGAACAAAAACACGCAAGAAGACACTACTGATCACATAACCTCCTCCTGCTGAATGCTTCTATGATGATGTCCATCCTGCCTCTGGCCCGCGATCGAGTAGATGAGGGCGCAAATGCTCCAGCAAATGTTCCGATGTCACATATCCACCATGCTACCATAGCTGTGATACACAATAGAAACTCTGTGTGATGTTGACTGTCTCAAGCATCAATCCAGCATGAGATCCCTTCAAGTAATTTGTAGTAACTTGCTGTAAGATGTTGCCTGTCTCAAGCGTCTTTGCAAACAGCTCCAAAGGTACAGAAATGGAAATGTCTCTGTCCACCCCAGTGACTCTGTCATCTGTTCAAACTGATTGCTTCAAACTTTGCCACCCGCAAAGTCAGAAGTGGCATTGCCCCGATCACACTACCACACACCTGCAAGTTCGCAAGTAATATATCACATACTTGTCTGACATTCTTTCTAACTTTCTTCTGCACATTCTTTGTCCCATATCTTCCTACATGAGGTCCGGCAGGGAACACTTGGCGTGGATACTCGCGGTTGAGGTCCGGCAGGGAACACTGGGCGTGGATGGTCGTGGTTGAGGTCCGGCAGGGAACACTGGGCGTGGATGGTCGTGGTTGAGGTCCGGCAGGGAACACTGGGCGTGGATGGTCGTGGTTGAGGTCCGGCAGGGAACACTGGGCGTGGATGGTCGTGGTTGAGGTCCGACACAAAACACTGTGGATCGCGAGTCGCAGTTGAGCAGGAGGACGAGGAGGACAACGAGAGGAGGAGGACAACGCGAGGAGGAGGAGAGGAGAGGAGGAGGAGGAGGAGGAGGACCAGGCAACTGACATAAAATCTAACAACCCTCACCTGGCAGGTGGGGAAAAACCATAAAAAACCAGTGCGGATCGATCTATTGTATATAAATGATTCGGCCATATATGAGTGTTGCTTAAAAGTTGGGTATCGCATTTCACCACTGTGTTCCCTATTCATAATATATGGGGTCCCGAATTTCGGGCACCCCATATGCAATGTCCCCATTGCAACTACGCAAAGTGAAGGCGAATCATCCATCCTTTGGAATTCATTCGGCCCCATATTTGGTCGATTACCATGGAACATCATGAAAGCCTCGAACCCCTTACAGTTGGGCTGCAGGGATGGTTCAATCTGGGCAAATATTATCAATTTTCCACAGTTCCATTTTCGGAATCAACATAACTAGTAACTAGATGTAACTAGTTTCAGACTTCCCTTAAATGTTTGGAAGATCAATTAGACCTGTAGATAGATATATATATATATCATAGTATATATATATGATATATATTTTAATAAATAGACTTTTCCTAAACTGAGGGTACCCCCAGTTCTCCATTTCTTCGTAGGAGTTGCTGTGGAGCCTCAGTCCCGGGATGATTGTGGGGAAGCCGAGGGAATGGATCAAGAGACGTAAAAACTATGGAAAAGGCTGGAAAATGGGGATGAAATCCATTGAAATCCCATGAAAAATGGTGGTTTTCTGAGGATCTATGGTGATTTAAATGGATAAAAATGGTGGAACATGAGGATCTTTCATGGATTTCATGGTGATTCCATGCTGATCACCATCTGTGGGGATGGTTTTTACCATGAAAAAATATAAAACATCACCACACAATATTGGGATATATATATATATATCTAATTCAAATATATACCACTCTGTGAAACATGGGATAACTGATACAATTAATGTGATAAAACCAATGCCATAAAGCTGGCATTTGGGGATGTTTCCATTTTTTAATCAGCCATAAACATGGTGATTTCATTGGTTTACCACATTTTTTTGGGGGTGAACATCCAGGACTATCAGCATCCAGGAGTATCGGGGTCGCAGAACACACATATCAAAAAGATGTATGTATATATATAAATGTGTTGTGTATAATTATCCAAGTATTTGCACCATGAGAGGGCTTGAGCATGCAGGCCTAGACATTTGAGCAGTCGCACACATCTCGCATCATCTGAACCGCAGCGTTGGTGCCCTTGTCTTTTTCTGCCGTGCTTCTCTGCCGAATTCGAGTTGCCTTACCCAGAAAGTGCAAGGGGCACAGGACAAGAGTCCATCTAGTACTTTTCACACCGTTGGCCGGGTGTGAGGCATGCGCAGCATGGAGGGTATCATCTCCAGGATGATCCAGGCGTTTGGGGCCAACCCACCGCAGTGTCCCTGGGATAGACTTGGCAGTATCCAGAATCCTCGGTGGATGACAGTGAGACATCATGGGCTATCGTGCTCACTGGACGCCTCTGAAGTCTGATGCAGTGCAGCATTTGCCAGCTCAAATGGATGCTCCTGCTGTGCGATGGGGAGGCCGTATGGTAGCCTTTATAGTTCAAATTTGACCAAGTGCAAGTGCATGTGGTCGCCTGTCCTGAATTTGGTTCCCACGATTGATATGAAGTTGTAATTTGTGCCTTTTCGCTGGCCGTTCCACTTGTGTTGGAGCCGGCAGTTAGAAGTATTTGATAGGCTTGGTAGACCTCATTTTGCGGTATTCCTGAGTGGTACATCAGTATGTATATACAAATATGCGTTGTGTATAATTATCCAAGTATTTGCACCATGAGAGGGCTTGAGCATGCAGGCCTAGACATTTGAGCAGTCGCACACATCTCGCATCATCTGAACCGCAGCGTTGGTGCCCTTGTCTTTTTCTGCCGTGCTTCTCTGCCGAATTCCAGTTGCCTTACCCAGAAAGTGCAAGGGGCACAGGACAAGAGTCCATCTAGTACTTTTCACACCGTTGGCCGGGTGTGAGGCATGCGCAGCATGGAGGGTATCATCTCCAGGATGATCCAGGCGTTTGGGGCCAACCCACCGCAGTGTCCCTGGGATAGACTTGGCAGTATCCAGAATCCTCGGTGGATGACAGTGAGACATCATGGGCTATCGTGCTCACTGGACGCCTCTGAAGTCTGATGCAGTGCAGCATTTGCCAGCTCAAATGGATGCTCCTGCTGTGCGATGGGGAGGCCAGTTGCCTTTCTTTGGCACGGGATCCGAGGCGGTCCCATCCTGGTCTGCACGTTGTATTCACTTTGTCAAACCGCATCTTCCTATGTCTATTGGTTACATCCACATTTTTTCAAGGCCTAACCCTCACCAGACCACATGGATTTTATTCAAAGACCACATTGGATAGCGTTTTAAATATTTTTGCCGAGCCATCTCCCCAGCATGGCATGTTTAATTGAGGTGTGGCCCACCGAACGCCAGCTGGAAGAGGAGAGGAAGAAGCCACTTGCCGAAGTTGGGCGATTTGTTTTGGAGATTTGTTTTGGAGCTGAGAAGATACTGGCCATTGTATTTTTAAAGATGTGGTACCTGAAAAACTGGATGTATACCGTTATATACCCCTGCAATTTCTGGCGGATCGGCCCTGGTTTGGATTGGTGGCTTAGAACCCTTTAAATCCAGGAAATCTCATTGAGGGAATCAACACTCTGGGATTCTGCTAGATAATTCCAAACCACCAGCTCCAAGCACCGGTCAACCGCTGGTGAAGATACCAAGCATGACATGGAGCAATGGAAGATTGCTTTAGAGGATGGAAGTGGCGCACTGTTTCAGATTTTCAGGGTATACAAGGCAACAACGCTGGATACAACCAGCTAAAGGTGGGTCCATACCAATTCTTGGCGTTCTTCAAGATATCTGGGACGCTGCGAAACAAGGATGCCTGCCCGATGTTTGATGATTTTGGGGTACCCGCGTTTTTGATACACGGGAATGCCGATTCTGAACAAACTGGTGAATCTCCAGCTGTATGGTGGGAAGACATCAAGAAACATGCCACAATTTCATTCTTTTGATCTGGGCTTTAAAGTTTTGATACCAGACCACCTCAGGAAATGGGTTGTTCGTCGATCCTCACAACCAACTCGCTAAGCCTCTCTTCCCGCTTTCTGTAGGCGTGTCAGTCAAGTCGCTGGGTTTTCTCCTATATCCGTATCCCCTAAAAAACTACAGAGCCCTTTTCCCACAATGTTCTACATTTTTCGAGCACCCAAGCATGGGGACTTTCAGGTGCATACTGTACCAGTGAATTTCGTGAGGTAATCACATTGAATATTCCCAAGTCAGCAAGTCCGCGCCCGCCTCGGGATGTCCAATAAGCCCATGTGTTGGGTTTCAAACTTCTGGAACCCCATCAGCACCGGATGAATAAACACTGTTTGACTGTACAAGCAGCTGGTGCTTCCCTCAGACGTGATAGATTGTCATAGAAATAGTCACCCCTATCAATCAACGATACGTGTTTTCTTCTCATATACTCTCCAAATTTGCAATTTTATTGCGGGAAAATCCTGTATTTTCTGAAGCAAAGCAATTTTTGGAGGACCATGTTCTCAGACAAAGCCATTTCCAATATTCACTGGTCATTTCGCAGGATTCAATCCCAATCTTTCCACAAGAAATCAACCATAAAATGCTGCGTAGTTTAGTCAAACCCATGGATTGACCATGGCTAAATCCAAGTAAATCCCAACCGTTTCATGCAGTAGGATCCAAACTTTGCCATGATTTTTTAGCACCATTTTGGATGGGTAAATCATGGTAAATCCACATTTTTGATGGGTCAATCGCCAACTTTTCATGGTCCATAAATTGACAGCCCAGGTCCTCACATGTGGAAGAGCTGCCCATTGACGAACATCGCGACAAGTCCCTGGGTGATCAGAAATGGGTGATTAACGGACCATGTATGCTGTTGGAGTATATATATATACTATATCATATACGGTCATATAGGTATATAATATCATCCTGGGAGTAGATGGAAGATTGAATGTTCAAAGATATTCCCAGTTTAGTGATGTTGCTTTTCTTCTTCTTCTTTTTTGTATAATTCCATATTCCATCTACTCCAGGTATATATATATATATGTATATAGCAACCCCCAGCCGTAGATAGAACAGTTGGAAAACAGGAAATTGGGGAGGACACATTATCTATGACCTGGAGGCACATTTCCGCATCTTTTTAGGGACCCCTATAATGGGTGCATCATCGGTAGTGTGAATGGAATCACTAATAGGGGGAAATACACATAACATGAGACAATCAATGCAATAATCCCAGTACCAAATTATACCACTACAGGGTGCAGCCACATAGCTAAGTTGGTTTAAAGCTAGGTATATATATATATATATCTGGGTAAATTATAATGACCTCACTACGACCTCACTGGAATCATGGTTAGTAAGGGGAATCATCCCAAAATGGCGCAACAATTCAGGTGAGTGAAATATTATAATTTACCCAGATATATGCTACGGTGTATGGTAAAGCAAGAAACATCGGGGTCACCAACTTGTACCCATGGGGTGGGTTGAAATGGTTGAAATCACCAGACACCAGGGAAACCATGGGATTTGGGGAGGATTGAACACAGCCCAGTTAGATGCATATAAATACATGTATATTATATGTACACACATATATATATATATATTATATGTATACATATATATATATATTATGTATATTTATAATATTCATAAATCGTGATTTCGAAAGCAAGGACTTCTGATGATCCCCGTACTGTTTTCTTCCGACAACTTTTGACCCATACCAATTGATTGTGGCCAACTCGCCTTTTCCTCATTCTTGCTTGGTTTAACCCAAGTATAACAATATGCAGTCTCCTCTTGTTGGTAGACATATGCATCCACATGCGTACATATAGTACGTACATGTCAAATGTGTACACGCGTGATGACGAAGAAGAAACCACATACATACATATAAATATGTATACACATATGTATAGTTATGTACTTATGTATATACATGTATACACATGTAGATGTAGATGATATGTCCGTATGGACCTTTGTTTGGTTATTGTTGTCTCGGCTACAAACACATTACATGGACCCCAAACCAGCAAGAACAGATGAAACCGATCCCCTGCAGGCAGATGCATCCAGAATCTGAAGAGATCCCAAAAAGCTCTTTAATGGGTATGACATGCAACCACATACACACATATATATATATTATATATATATTATATATTATATAATATATATATATATATTATATATATTATATATATATATCTCATTATGTATTCATACATTGTACACAGGTACATATAGCCTTACTTGTGTCACTTGCATATATGCATATATAATAATATATATGCATCAGGCCCTGCCACCCCCCTCCCCCCCACGGGATGGATCTTCCCCCTCCCCCCTGTGGTGTGGTGGAGGTGTGGTACCGTCCCCCTCCCCCACTGTGGTGTCCTTGTGTGGTGGGGGTGTGGTATGGTATGTTGGGTATGTATGGTGTGTATGGTCGGTCTGGCATGGCATGTTTGGAAAGTATGGTATGTTTGGTATGGTAGGTATGGCATGAATGGTTGGTATTGTATGGATGGTAGGTATGGTATGTAATTCTGTTGGGTATGGTATGTTTGATATGACACTATGTATGGTCTGTATGGTATATATATGGTTACTATGATGGGTATGGGATGTTTCCTATGTAAGGTAGGTATGGTATGTCTGGCATGTATGTTTGCTATTGTATGTATGGTAGGTGTGGTAATAATGTTTCATATGTATGGTATGTATGGTAGGTATGGTTTGCATGGCATCATTGGAACGTATGGTAGGTACGGTATATGTTAGACACATGTAGTGTTGTCATGGTACACAGGTAGTAAATAGGAAGTAGATACATAGCACATGGTATATATGACTATAGGTAGCACGTAGGCACTTTGAGGGAGTATGTGTGCTAGGTAGGTCGCCTAAAAGGTAGCATGTACCTAGTAAATGCTAGGCTGGTAGTCAGAAATGCTGCCAAGACCTAGCAAATACGAAGCTGGACCCCAGGAATGCTGCCAATAGCTTGCAAATAGAAGGGAAGTGGGGGTGCTACCTGGGGACCCAGCCCATTGGGGGGGTGGAGAGACGGAGGACGGGACCATATATACATACATACGCAAACACATGCGCACGTAGCCGTCTCTATCGGTCCCCAAATCCCGAGGATCTTAAAGCATATCGAGACGCACCGCGTCACGTGCGGCACCAGAACTGGGATTGATTTCTGGATGGGTCGAACTTGTGACAATCCACCTCAACATGGAAGGGCTTAGATGGTTTAGATATTTTTTGGATAAACAAATGAACACATTGGTATCCTAATGGTTGAAACCAAACCCACCTCTTCCTTTGGGGGGAACTTTAAGACTGCTTTGAAATATGTAGCATGTAGCAGTATTTGAGGGGGTTCAACTGGCAACTGGTTCCACTGTGATGAAGTGTTTTTGGAGTTTTTTTTGTTTGGTTGCCAGAGCGTATCATGTTGAGAAAACCAAATTTAATGCCGGTCTTGGACATTTTTGACAGAAACCAAAATTCTGGGCCATCAAAACTCCTGGGACCAATATCGTGGACTTGGGTTCTGGATGTTCTCTTCCAGTTTTCAACAGTTGGGCCGCTGCCGCTTTTTGTAGTCCAAACTGTTGGGGCATTGCCTCAAGATTCACATCAAGACACAAATTGTGATTTAGGTGACTTTAAAATCCAAAGCCAGTCACTCCAGCCACTCCAAGCCACTCCAAGCCAATACCTGCGGCCCAGCGTCCATGGCGTTGGACTTGACGCTTTCTTTGGGCAGTGGCAAGTTCAATTTCTTCGATGCCGTGGCTGAGCCAAAATTTTGGGTTTTCACTGGCTGATTCAAACGGAAACAGATTAGACAAGAAGGTTTAACTATGTTTAACATTTTAACATTTTGTATAGGGTTTTGATGATTTTGCGAAGGGATGGATCAAAAGCTACAGATTTCCGGTATATCTGAACGGATGAAGAGACATGACGGGCTACGATGTGGTCTTGATCACCAAAGGGCCCAGATGTATCAAATGATTCTCCAGGAGCATCCAATTTGACCCAGGTGGTGAGGATAACCCCAAACAGGACTTCTTTCAGGTTTGTGATTTTTAATTTTAATGATTCTTGCAATTATTAAATATTATTGATAGATATAGACACAGAAAAAAAATATATATGTCTAGAATGGATAAACTATATCCATATCATTTTCTCCACATCTGGTAAGCCTGGTAAGCTATCATAGATTCATAGATCTGGATATGGCCAGCGGTTTCCCCTTGGAAAAAGTTGATGTTTAAATGGTGGGTTAACAAATACGTAGCCAGATAAATGCCTCAACAAGAGGGATGGGCCAAGCTTGCATTGGGTCAAGATCATACATCACCTCAAATATCCTAAACCGCTTGGTGGTTTTCAAGATTCAATGGGTGTATAAGATATTGACAAATAATCACTTCCGGCTTTAAATCAAATACATTCAAATACCACTTCCGGCTAAGATCCTAGTTTAGTATTGGATGTATTGGATTCTTTTTTTGTTTGGTATCCCGGTATCCCACATTGGGGGTATTTTTTGTATTAGGGTGATTTTTGATGAGTTCAATCCTTAGCAAAAAGGGACGATGATCCCCCAATGCTGATGATCAACCACTGGCCATTGGCTTTTGAGGCACCCTATTTTTTCGCCGCCAAAAAACCAGAATCAAGATCACCGGCTTTACATGGACCTTTTACCCTCTGGTAAACTAACATAGCTATGGAAAATCACTATTTTTTATGGGAAAATCCACTATTAATGGCCATTTTCAATAGCTACGTTAAATTACCAGAGGGTACCCTGAAAAAACAGATGGGAACTTTCCCTCAATGGTCCAGGGGAAGCCGAAAAAAACGCATGACGACACGTGGTCACCCGAAAAAGGTCAAGGCGAAATGCCCTGAGAAGTTCGCCTGGGAATGCGACGATGGCATGTGGGTCATGGGCCCCATTGGCGATACACTGCTGAAGAAGTTGCGTGACCAGGGGCCTCAGGGGACTGAGGCCGAAACAGGGGCCGAAACTGGTCGACTCCTGGATGATTGGGGGTATCCCCGCTCCCAATATCATGAGAATATCATGGGATATTTAAGGGCGACCTTGATCATGGGGAATGTTTGACCTACCCCACCCTTGGATCATCTTGGATCTGGTTGGAAGTATGAGATTGTCCTAGATTGCCGAAGAAGTATGGGAACCAATGAGAACTGGAGATTTTTAGGAATGGATAACCAAAATCTGGTCGTTTCACATGGATTCCATCCATGATCCAATGCGCGCCTTGCGCGTATCGATAGGGATAGGGCCGATAGGGATGATTTTCAACCATTCGAAAATGATGGCAAGGACTGAAAACAAGAGAACGCGGGGCCATGCAGAGTGGGTTCATTTAAGTTTTGTGACATATCAGAGTTTCAAGCGAGATTGACGCATAGTGTAAACATGAGTATTGTAACCACAAGCCCCTCAAGAGTGGTTTCGGAGTTGACATTTGTTGCAATTCCAAGCGACTCATGCAAGCTGCTCCATCATGGCATTTGACTAGATAGGTGGAACATGGGGATGATTGAGACTCTTTTTAGTTTGTACCATCATTTTTTTGGTTTCACAACATTTTTGCCGAGTTTGCTGCTAGACCCAAGTAATTCTACCATATTGTACCCTTTCTGTTGGTATGTTCTTACAAGAACATGGGCAGGGCAACGTCCAGGCCAGGTTTGTCTGAGAAAAAACACGGCCACCCCTTGGTTTTGTCCATGATCATATTACTACGCCGCTGGTAAACTTTGACAAAGCCCTTCCAAGTTCGTGGAAATATGGTGATCTAACAATCTGCCTAGTCTCAAGTATCCCAATGTGGGACCCCTAAATGAATGGATCCAATACGATCCACGCAGGCTTCTCTTCTTGGGCATTCCGTACGAGGGAGACCACAAGAAATGGATCATCGTGTTTGTCCCAGCTATCCCAATTCTCAGTAGTTATACCACCAATTTTGTTGGTTGAACCCATCAATTTTGTAGGTTTAAGGATGTTCAAGAGCTCATTTGTTGTCACTCCCCAAAAGGGCCACCAGATGTGTTCCCTGCGCCACAGCAATTTCGACCCCCAGAAAGGAGACCCTCAATGGACATGTTTTAGATTACACGGGGATTCAGGGCCCCTAAGAATTACATTTTTGTAATTCGACACGGTGCGTAACATCGGAATGATGTTTATGATTGGATGCTGTGTAACATCCGCATGAGTTTGATGTTGAAGTCGTGACATAGAGTAGTGATTTGGTAGTGGGTCAACCACCTGGGGGAAAATGGGTTCGTTTGGAGCACTCCCCAAAATCCCATGGTTTAACACCCCTCTTTCAAAGTATTCCCTTTTTTCAGACTACTTATCATATCATTGCGGCATATGCGGCATATCCATGCATATCCATGCATATCCATTGTATCATGGGATATGGTATCCTCCAATTTTGAACTACAGTATTAGCATGTATTAGCTATTTAATTTATTAATCTATATTTATGTTGTGACTTCCCCAAAGGATAGAACAGTTCTTCCCTGGTGGTACGATAATTACATAGTTTTACATATCTACCCCATGATTCCGCTTCCAACTTTTCATCATATTCATGGCCTCAAATGGGATGCTTTGTGCCATGACCACCACATCCCCTGGAAAGGTGCGAAGGCCTCCTGCGTCTCCCGGCTGGAGCTGTGGTACCCCTTCCTCCCCTAGCTCTCCCTCTGCGCGCCGCGGGAAGTGCACAGTGTTTGGCAGCAGATGTCGCCACTCAGCGAGGGGAATGAATTGGGAATTGGTGATTTTTGATCCCAGAAAGTTAGCGGATTTGGATGGATTTGGGACCGCCCCGGCTGACTTCATTGTGGCATTGCGCTCCTGATACCCTTCAGCTTACCCCAAGCCAGAATGGTTTCCATGTTTGGGACACCCCCGCGCCCGGATGGATCAAATCTGAGTTGACAGAATTTGAGCCTAGAGTTTTGAAACCAGACCGATGCGCCACGGTTTGTTTGTGCTCAACCCGGCCCACTTTGCTCACCCGTGGCGAACCTCAGCCGTCTGCTCGATAAAGGTCAGTATGACCCGGTGCTCTTTGTTCCAGAGTCGCTGATGGATGGTTTGGAGGTCGCCTCTGACCTGAAATCAGCAGCCAAGAGATTGATCCTTGGCATCCGATGGAGCCAAGTACCGATGCGAAAACCAAACATCTCTTAACCTCACCAAACATGGGTATGTCAATGATAAATGATGCGTGATTAGCGATTAGTATGTGATTAGCTATGATTTAGTCCTGGTTTATTTGGGGCTTATGAAATCATTTTTAGAGATAAAGGGATGCCAGAGGGTTTTGAACACTGCTCACTTGAAGCTATGATGATGGGTCAAAATTTTCAGGGAATCTTTTGGTTGGAGAATTTGCTAGCAACCCCAAGAGACCTCAATAGTGTGATGTCCTTACATCATGGTTGATTCATTGGAACGTATCCGGATTCAAGTTTCAATCTATGTGGGTTTGTGGTAAAATGGACGTTTAGCTCCATTTTATGGCTGCGTAAATGGTAAACAAGGACGAAAACGCTTCCCATGAAGCAGGGAAATGCCTTAAATTGGGCCCAAGAACTTGGGAGCATACTACTTGGTGGTTCATCCAACAAAATAATAGTAAAGATGTAGCTGGTCATTGAGTCATGAATGGGATAAGTATAAGTGTAAGACTTGGGTTAAAAGCTAGTCACTCACAAAGAATGATGCAGCACCAAATACACAAGGCAATTTCAATAGGCAATTTGAGCTTTCAAGCGGGTTTCAAGGTAGATGTGCATCCCATGTTGACCAGTTTTTCACAACTCTTTTTTCCATATTTCCATACATCAACTGGGATTTCTCCATGGTTTATCCATGTCCATCCCCTATAAAACTAGGGTAACCCCATGTAACCCCTACTGGGATCCCCTGAAGTCCAGCGCCAGGGCCCATCCCCTGCAGGATGGACGAAGCCACCAGCGAAACGGCGGATGGACGCTTGGAGCTGCTGCCGGGCTTGCCGCCCCACGCCGCTTGGCTCATGGCGTTTCGTTTCGGGGGGAGTGATAGGGATTCTATGGTGATTCTATGGTGATTCTATGGTGATTCTATGGTGATTCTATGATGATTCTATGGTGATTCTATGGTGATTCTATGGTGATTCTATGGTGATTCTATGGTGATTCTGTGGTGATTCTGTGGTGATTCTGTGGTGATTCTGTGGTGATTCTATGGTGATTCTATGGTGATTCTATGGTGATTCTATGGTGATTCTATGGTGATTCTATGGTGATTCTATGGTGATTCTATAGTGATTCTATGGTGATTCTATGGTGATTCTATGGTGATTCTATGGTGATTCTATGGTGATTCTATGGTGATTCTATGGTGATTCTATGGTGATTCTATGGTGATTCTATGGTGATTCTATGGTGATTCTATGATGATTCTATGGTGATTCTATGGTGATTCTATGGTGATTTTATGGTGATTCTATGGTGATTCTATGGTGATTCTATGGTGATTCTGTGGTGATTCTGTGGTGATTCTGTGGTGATTCTATGGTGATTCTATGGTGATTCTATGGTGATTCTATGGTGATTCTATGGTGATTCTATGGTGATTCTATGGTGATTCTATGGTGATTCTATGGTGATTCTATGGTGATTCTATGGTGATTCTATGGTGATTCTATGGTGATTCTATGGTGATTCTGATTACATGGTGATCACCATCTGTGGAGGATGATTTTCTAAAACCAGCCATGAACACGTGGGATTAATTGGGCTATTGGGATAATATTAATGACCCAAGAAAAAACTGGGATATATAACTCCACTATATGATATATGGGATAACTAATAATGAATGTGGGATTCACCCA
The DNA here is from genome assembly GCA_947184155.2 of Cladocopium goreaui. Lineage (NCBI taxonomy): Eukaryota > Dinophyceae > Suessiales > Symbiodiniaceae > Cladocopium > Cladocopium goreaui. The sequence continues at coordinate 561,455 of CAMXCT020002224.1, read as the reverse complement.
ATGCCATAAACCAACCTACCATGACTGGGAATGGTAGACATACCACCCTTTTAAAAATGGTGATGACTTGGGGATGGTTTATTCCATTGGGTTCACTAACATTTTGGATATTTAACCACTATGATATACTATGATATGAAAATTAGGGTGTGATTTTTCGTGGTATTTACGTGATTTGCGGGCAATTTGGAGAACATGATGATCAACCCTAAACATTTCGGGGGTCGAATTGTGATGAAATTGGGATATGATGGGGGTGGAATGGGGACATAATCAACTAGAATGATTTTGGGAAGCCCTCCTTCATGGATTGACAATTGCAGCCGTTTAAATCCCCTCACCAATCAAGTGGGAAACTCCAAACTATCAACAACCCCTGGCGCAATGCATGGGATTCCAGATGTCCCCGAGAAAGGAGGCTGACATTGGGTCGATTCCAGATTACTTGCCATGTTTTTTGATCTTCTGGCGGGTGTTAAGAATTGTCTTCCAGGGGGAATGGACTCTGACGGAAATTTTATGCGTATATATACATATATATATATACGTATATAATAAATATATATATATATTATATATATATATACGTATATATATATATAGGTCGTGAGCCTTTGAGGTGGGAATATTATGGCAGAAATATGCAGAAATCACATTCAGAGCAGGTTGGACAATCTGCTGTATTTCCTTGTTGGAGAAAATTACATGAATTGTTTAGTGGAGATTTTCCGTTCTCACAGATGTTTTGCAACAGACTGCAACCACAAATGCAGCTATTTTGAGGAGGTTTTTCGTTGGCGAAATCCAGCAGTGGTTGGTGCATCCCAAATCCATCCAGTTTTGCTCTTGGAATCCAGCAGTGGTTGGTGTCGTACTCATTCTGTCCATCTCCGAGGAAGTCTATTTTGAGATCTACGAGCCCATTCCCAACGGCGCTCCCGTCTTCGCCTCTGAACGCGGCGGCGTGCTGTGCCGCTTTCGGATCCGGGAAGAGCGATGGCATCGAGACGTCCAGGGCGGTAGCATGAAGGTGAACGCGACCGTTGGGAGGTGATACCCCGAAAGGTGCACTAACAGTTGGCTATAGAAAATGGCCCGATGGTGAACATACACATTCAAAATGATGATTTTCCACATTATGTTAGTTTACCGGAGGGTATACCATGCATATCATGGGATATATCATGATATATCATGTATTGTCAATACATCTATAGGTAGGTGATAGCCCCAAGAAGTTCTCGAACGCATGATAGGTGAATGATAGCCACAAGGGAGGGAAATGGGTAATTTTGACTCTTATTTTACCAAATGTACCATTCATTCATTTGGGGTTTTGGGAGCAACCCCAAGCTTGCGGCCAACAATGTGATGTGGAGGTCTCAGAAAATGTAGCATACCCACAATCTTGTGGCCATTTCAGTAACTAGCATGATGATCGACATGGGATTTTGCGGGAAACCCCAACATTTTCAGACAAACCACATGGCTTCGTTGTTACTGCAGCGGTTTCTACTGTGGATGAGGATAATTTTAGCTGGCCGCGGCTGCAGGTGACCCTCAAACGCCTCGCCAACCTACAGCGCCTTGGATATCATTCATCCCATATCCAATGTGATATGATACATGTATACACATCTATAATTCGTTATATGATATTATACTAATTATACTATGTGCATATTTTACTGCACATATAATAGGTATGTATTTTAAATATATGTTACATACATCACAGTATACCGCATCAAATCATATCGTACCATATCATAGAAAATGATATGATACAATGTGATACAATATAATATATAGTGCATTGCAGTGTATATATATATATTCATATGATATGACATAGTTCATTCTATAAATAAAACTATATATATATATGTATAATTTGATATAGTGTACAGTGATACAACATAGTACTTAATGCTTCAAAAAACACAAGATATGACATTACACAATATTAATACATACATGCATGCATGCATGCATGCATACAAACAAACAAACAAACATCACATCACATCACATCAAATCACTTCACTTCACTTCACTTCACATAACATAACATAACATAACATACATTCATAACATAACATGCCATAACATACATTCATACATTCATACATTCATACATTCATACATTCATACATCCATGCATTCATGCATTCATGCATTATACATTCACAGAGTCATGCATTCATACATTCATACTTTCATACATTCAGACAGACAGACAGACAGACAGACAGAGACATACATCCATGCATCCATCCATCCATCCATCCATACATACATACACACAGACTTACACACAGATTTGCAAACAGACATACAGCACAGACATACAGACATACACACAGACACACATACATACAGACACACATACATACAGACGCACATACATACAGACATACCTACAGACAGACACACATACATACAGACACACATACATGTAGACACACACATACATACAGACACACATGCATACAGAAACACATACATACAGACACACATACATACAGACATATATACATACACACAGACAGACATAAATACATACATGCATAAATACATAAATACAGAAATGCATAAATGCATAAATACATAAATACATAAACACATAAATACATAAATACATAAATGCATAAATACACAAATACATAAATACATAAATGCATAAATACATAAATGCATAAATGCATAAATACATAAATACATGAATACACAAATACATGAATACATAAATACATAAATACATAAATACATAAATACGGAAATACATAGATGCATAAATACATAAAGACATAAATACGTAAACACATAAATGCATAAACACATAACTGCAAAAATACATAAATACATAAATACATAAACGCATAAATGCATAAATATTTAAATACATAAGCACATAAATACATAAACACATAAATGCATAAATACATAACCACATCAATACATAAATACATAAATACATAAATGCATTAATGCATAAATTCATAATTACATAAATCCATAAATACATCAATACATAAATACATAAATTCATAAATACATAAATGCATAAATACTTAAATTCATAAATACATAAATACATAAATACATCAATACATAAATACATAAATACATAAATACATTGATGCACAAATTCATGAATACATAAATACATAAATACATAAACACTTAAAAGCATAAGTTTTCAAATGCATAAGCACGTAAATACATAAACACATAAATGCATAAATACGCAAACACATGAATGCATAAATACATGAATACATAAATGCATAAATACATAAATACATAAACACATAAATGCATAAATATTGAAATACATAAGCACATAAATACATAAACACATAAATGCATAAATACATAACCACATAAATGCATAAATACATAAATTCATAAATACATAAATACATAAATACATCAGTACAGAAATACATAGGTACATAAATACATAAATGCATAAATACACAAATACATAAATACATAAATGCATAAATACATAAATACATAAATGCATAAATACATAAATACATGAATACACAAATACATGAATACATAAATACATAAATACATAAATACATAAATACGGAAATACATAGATGCATAAATACATAAAGACATAAATACGTAAACACATAAATACATAAATACATAAATACATAAATACATAAACACATAAATACTTAAATACATAAATACATAAATGCATAAATGCATAAATGCATAAATACATAAATTCATAAATACATAAATACATAAATACATCAGTACATAAATCTAAGGTACATAAATACATAAATGCATAAATGCATAAATGCATAAATACATAAATACATAAATGCATAAATGCATAAATGCACAAATACTTAAAGACATAAATACATAAATACATAAATGCATAAATGCATAAATTCATAAACACATAAATACATAAATACATCAATACATAAATACATAAATACATAAATACATAAATGCATAAATGCATAAATACATAAACACATAAATTCATAAATACATAAATACATAAATACATAAATACATCAATACATAAATACATAAACACATAAATACATAAATACATAAATACATAAATACATTGATGCATAAATGCATAAATTCATAAATACATAAATACATCAGTACAGAAATACATAGGTACATAAATACATAAATACATAAACACATAAATACATAAATCTATAAATCCATAAATGCATAAATGCATAAAATCATAAATACATAAATACATAAATACATAAATACATAAATTCATAAATGCATAAATACATAAATACATAAATGCATAAATCCATAAATACATAAACACATACATTCATAAATGCATAAATGCATAAATGCATAAATACTTAAATACATAAATACATGGATACATAAATGCATAAATGCATAAATTCATAAATACATAAATACATAAATACATAAACACATAAATACATCAATACACAAATGCATAAGTAAATAAATACATACATAGATTATGTTCATAAATGGGAATCCTGTATTTCATAAATGGGAAATTCATCGCGAGCCATGTTCGACTGCGGCAGGTTTACCTGTAACGAGATGTTGATTCCGGAACTTCTGGACTGGTGTGATGGCTACAAGGTATGGAAGACCTGGGAATCAGAGTCGATGGCTGAGGGTCAATTTCCCAAGGGTTTCTGAGACCATGAAGATACTGAGGAATCGAAGCATTTCTTTTTTGGGTGATCATCATCACCAGATATACCATTTTTTTATGTGTATAGTGTATGTACCCTCTGGTAAACTAACATAGCTATGGAAAATCACCATTTTTAATGGGAAAATCAACTATAAATGGCCATGTTCAATAGCTATGTTGGTTCTATAGTGTATGTATACCATATATACTGATGAGTTCCTGGGTTCCTGGATCATCGCAAAGTCAATATATCTGATGGCTACCAAAGGTATCCTCTGATGCTCACATGTTCCAAACTGGAAGGATCAACATTTTTCAGAAAAATTCCAGGATCATCTATTTTTCATGACCAGAAGGTAGATGGAAAAATGGATTCCAAAACGACCTGTTGACTGCTGGTTCTTTGCTGGTGATCACGGCGGTTTTTTCCAACCAACCATGGATTGGTGGCACCAAGGCATGAGCATCAAATCACTACGGAAACTGATGTAGAAAAACCCTTGGATTTGGGGTTCCATGCCCCAAGTCATTGCTAATTTTTGAGGCCCGGCTACTCTGAGTTCATCCGGTTGAAGTTAAAATGTGGTTCATTTTATATAATGATTTAATATTGATTTATATTGCAGAACACCTCTTTTTTTCATCCGAATCTAAAGTATCTATATATTTCTTTTCATGGGGATTCAACCATCGCTAATGTGATTCTCCAAGAATGGTTCAAACTGTTTGTTCAACTCCAAAGACCAAAGAAAAATCTGGCGAAAATAACCATCGCCATGTTGAGAATCTGGCCGCTATAGAAATATATCCATAGTACATATATACATACATATACATATACATATACATATACATATACATATACATATAATTATATATACATATACATACATATAAATATATACATATAAATATAAATATATCCCATCATTCACATTTCCATTGCTGGTTGCGCGAAATAATTGCCAGGCCATTAAGGGGAAAAGGATGGCTGAGAAGGCCTCGCAGCTCGAGGAGGAGGGTTTGTCATTGCCATGTGGAATTAACCAAAAAACCAGCTATGATAGGGCCGATAGAGTACCATTTGGATTTTGACTGCCCTAGGATTTACCATGATTTACCAATGATTTGCATGATCTTTGAATGTATGATAATGTATGCTCCTGAATCTCGACATGTTTTTTTTCCAGAAAATCATGGAATCATGAATGCGTAGAACCTCAAATACGTTGCAGACAACTTATACAAGTCCAATTTTTTGTTTGGTAATTTTTAAAAGCGCAAAAGCGCTTTCCTTTCTTAAACAGATGCAATTATTGCAAGAGTTCTTGTAAAAACCACCTTTGGAACCAATAATGCTGCTGCTGATGATCGTGACGACTCTGCTTTTTCAAGGATAAATCTATAAATCTGATAAACCCGATGACAGAAGTGCCTCTTTAAGATGGTTCTCATTGTTACCAAAGCATCATTTATGATCATTTATATATGTATATATATATATAAGTCTTCATTTGTGGGTTGGTTCTGAATTTCGAAAAGAACAGAACATATCGTGAAAACGGTATAATGTACCATTGTTGTCATCATCATTCTCGTAAACATGGGGGGCGCAGTTCTCGCTTTATAAACAATTTATAAATTATCATAAATGTATATATATATGTATGATTTATCATTATGGTTCATCATGGCAAAAACACTTGTTTTGGGGTATGGTTCCCCATTCGGGCAGTTTCAAAAAACCCACAAGGGGGAATCCGATTCCTAACCAACCATGATTTTCGGGATCTTCCAACAGGCATCTGACACTGCTCATTTCGATTGCAAGGCGGTGCTCCAATATAAGTTGGTCTATTATCCATCTAGCTATAGTTATCACCATAAACTTTAGTCATTCTAGTTATTAGTCATCAATTTAGCTAACATAAATCAGCTATAGAATGGGCTATATCAGCTACAAATCCAGATAAATACATATCCATATTTCTGTTGGTTAAGACACCTTTTATTTTAGGGACAAAACCACCATAACAACCTGGAACCATTACCCGGAGGAGACGGAACTCGCTAAGCAGCGCCACAAACGCAGCGTGGAGCGCCTTGGTTATCCCCCATGTACTTCGAGGGTTTTCCCGGCGATCATCCTCCGTTGCGGGATCTCTCAGCCATGTTTGATTATTGGTTGAAGTATCGAAATTACGATTAACCAACAATCAATGGTTGATGAATCTTCCTAGCTAGCTATCTCGTATGCGAAAATGGATAGCCATTGATTTTGCGAATGAATTGGCATTATGATAAAGCCTCAGATTTGGCGAACAGATGGTGATGAAAAACCAGCAGCATGGATTAGTCGGGATCTAACTTATCTAACCATGGATTTTCAGCCACCAAAAATGGACCTAACAATATGAGAGAATTCAGCACCAAAAAGTGTGGACCAAGCTTAAGCAACAAAACCACTGATTTCACCACTAGTCAATTGGGGCTGCAGGGCAGGGCTGCATCTGCTTTGGTTTACTGGCAATAAATAGCTGGTTGGTGGTTTGGAACATTTTTTTTCCATATATTGGGAATAATAATCCCAACTGACTTTCATATTTTTCAGAGGGGTTGAAACCACCAACCAGATAGGCATAGAATTTGGAAAAAATGAAATGGAATTTGACACGACTTAGGATGGTACTGATTGTGCCAACCATTGAACACATTGGACGAACGAACTTGGGATGAGGAGCAACGACGACGTAATATTCAATCAGCAGAAGTGGGATATGTCTGGGCGATAATTAGAAGTATTGGTGATAACATTTTGTTACCCCCTAATAAGTGTAAACAGGTGAAATGTTTAGACCCAACTGAACTGCTCTTGGTGGGGATGAGAGTACTCCTTTCCCCTTACTGGTGTTTGCATGAAATGCTTGAATTCGAACACAACTTTGGGGTCCACGTGAACGTTGTGTCCCAATGGGATCTGCTCACAAAAGGCATCTTTCCTGAAATATGTTTGCTTACGGTGTCCCATGGTGTTCTGCACTTCAAAGTGTTTGAAACAACCGGAAAAAAAACCGCTCCCGGATGTGGTGTCCACATGAAATCCTTGAATTTAAACATAATTTTGGGTTCCACCTGAAAGTGGTGTCTCCATGGTGTTCTGCTAGAGAATGGGTGACTTGACGCGATCGTGGTGTTTCCATGCGGTTGGGTGACTCTTTGCGACCATGGGTGACTGAACGCGGCCACCAAGTATATTGAAGGTCGGGGGGTCGCATGTACACGCGAAACAAAGGTCGCATGTACACGCGAACGACTTGTGGGAGATGGTCGCATGTACACGCGGGCAAGTTCGCAACTACACGCGAATAGGAGACGCGCATTTTTTGCTTGTAAAATACAATGAAAATCGAAACTTGTGGTATATGTGCTGTTTCTATCTGCAGCCATGCGTGGAAGTTGGTTTAAGCAGGCTATCTGTGCGGCCATGGTCGCAACTACACGCGAATAGGAAACGTCTTTAATGTACGTTATCTATCTATCTATCTGTCTGTCTATCTATCTATCTATCTATCTATCAATCTATCAAACTATCTATCTGTCTGAGACTCTTTACAGGGAGCTGGGGGCGGAAAGTTTAGATAAAGAAGTAGAATGGAGACAATGGTTTGGTGGAATACAGGGGGGGAGGGGAAGTTTAGATAAAGAAGTAGAATGGAGACAATGGTTTAGTGGAACGCAGGGGGGGGGGGAAGTTTAAATATGTTTAAAAATACAGAAGTAGAATGGAGACATGGTTTAGTGGAACGCAGGGGGGAGTTTAAAGAAGTAAAGTGGAGACAATAGTTTAGTGGAACGCAGGGGGGGGGGTAAGTTTTAATAAAGAAGTAGAATGGAGACAATGGGTTAGTGGAACGTAGGGGGGGGAAGTTTAAATAAAGAAGTAAAGTGGAGACAATAGTTTAGTGGAACGCAGGGGGGCGTAAGTTTAAATAAAGAAGTGAATGGAGACAATGGTTCAGTGGAACGCAGGGGGGGGGGGAAGTTTAAATAAAGAAGTGGAATGGAGACAATGGTCTAGTGGAACGCAAGGGGGAGTAAGTTTAAATAAAGAATTAGAATGGAGACAATGGTTAAGTGGAACGCAGGGGGGGAGTAAGTTTAAATAAAGAAGCAAAGTGGAGACAATAGTTTAGTGGAACGCAGGGGGGGGAAGTTTAAATAAAGAAGTAAAGTGGAGACAATAGTTTAGTGGCACACAGAGGGGGGGGTAAGTTTTAATAAAGAAGTAGAATGGAGACAATGGTTTAGTGGAACGCAGGGGGGGGGAAGTTTAAATAAAGAAGTAGAATGGAGACAATGGTTAAGTGGAACGTAGGGGGGAGTAAGTTTAAATAAAGAAGCAAAGTGGAGACAATGGTTTAGTGGAACGCAGGGGGGGGGAAGTGTAAATAAAGAAGTAAAGTGGAGACAATAGTTTAGTGGCACACAGGGGGGGGGGTAAGTTTAAATGAAGAAGTAGAATGGAGACAATGGTTTAGTGGAACGCAGGGTGGGTAAGTTTAAATAAAGAAGTAAAATGGAGACAATAGTTTAGTGGAACGGAGGGAAAGTTTAAATAAAGAAGTAGAATGGAGACAATAGTTTAGTGGAACGCAGGGGGGAGTAAGTTTATTTAAATAAAGAAGTAAAGTGGAGACAATGGTTTAGTGGAACGCAGGGGGGGAAAGTTTAAATAAAGAAGTAAAGTGGAGACAATAGTTTAGTGGAACGCAGGGGGGGGAAGTTTTAATAAAGAAGTGAATGGAGACAATAGTTTAGTGGAACGCAGGGGGGGGAAGTTTAAATAAAGAAGTAGAATGGAGACAATGGTTTAGTGGCACACAGGGGAGGGGAAGTTTAAATAAAGAAGTAAAATGGAGACAATAGTTTAGTGGAACGCAGGGATGAGTAGTGCTTGTGTCTGCTGAGCAGCCAGAAAGATGATAAGGTTGCCGTGCCTGTGCGTGCACAGAAACATGAACGTTATCACTCCACCCTACCCCATATCCAGAGTAGTGGTGTGTACATGTGACTGTGGCATCGCTGGTGTGTACATGTGACCGTCGTTTTGCGTGCGCAGATGACCGCACCTGTGTGTACATGTGACCGTGGGATCGCTGGTGTGTACATGTGACCGTCGTTTTGCGTGCGCAGGTGACCGTAAGGCTCGAAAAAGGTCTCTGTGTGTACATGTGACCTGGATTTGCGTGCGCGGATGACCCCTTGACCCCTATTGAATACTTGAATACCCCCAATCGGTATTGGATCTATTTATACACTGAAGGCCCAAACTATTGTGGTGCATTTAATTCACATGATATCCCTATCAAATGGTGATTTTGATATTATAATCATCAACCAACCAACGATCACTAACCATTCAATGGTAATAAACCCTTCCCCCTGGTACTGAACACCCCCAACAAATCCTGGTTTAGTAGGGGATTTACACAGCTTTGGGACCCTAGGATGGGGTGTTCAATATTGGAATGGGCCGGGGATGGGATTAGTTGATAATCAACCATCATTAACATTCACTATTAAATGCTGTTCTACTAATGGGATGGAATCACTCATAGCCGCTATAGCCATTGTGGTTTGGAACCTCTTTGGATTCGCGTCCTGCGGATAGGCGGTGTCGAAACCCCGCGCAGTATCGCGAGAGTGCTGAGCTCGTGGAGCGAGGCTGCCCTCTTGGATGCCGGGGATAACCATGGGGTTAGAAACCCCGGATTCAGTAGAAACCCCTAGTTGAAACTATTTGCGGTACCATACAAAAAAGGAAGTATGACTATTTTCAGAATCCCCCCCCATGAGCAAATTGGGGCTTAAAAAAACCGGGCTCAAAATTATATATACCATCTGGTTATGACTCACAGTTCGCCATGGAAAGATTCACCATGCTATTTTCATAGGTAAACCATCTAGAAATCAATGGGTCATCTATACCATGGCTATGTTTAACCAGAGGGTATATATATATATTTACCATATGACCATAGTTAATCACCATTAATCACCATTAATCACCATTAATCACCATCATTAACCATCATTAACCATCATTAACCATCATCACCATATATAGACACCTTCCACAAGTCCCTGATCCCTCCACGGTTTCCGTGCCTCCAAAAAAAACCACAAAGCCGCACATGGGTATGGCCTGCTGGCCATAGCATGTGCGAAACTAGCTAGAACCGTTACATACGATGATATATCATGCTATAACGTAATTTTTAATGATACAATGTATTGTGATTTTTCTTGTTGCATTAATAGTTTACGAAGGTTTACAATATGTATATATATATACATCTATGTAGTCATAATGAGGTATTTTTAAATTTTGAAACGTCCATGTCCAGGCCGCCTTAGAGCCAAGAAGTTGGGCGAACTTGCGGGAAAGGCGTGGCGAAGTGGCTACCTCTACAGTTGTCTAGAAGAAACACACGGACACACATACTGTTACACACGTATATATACACTGTATATCTACAGTATATCTACTGTATATATATATATATATACAGTGTATATACAGTGTATATACAGTATATATATAATTATAATATTATATATATATAATTATATAATTATATATATATACACAGTATATGAATATACACTTTATATACAGTATATGTCAGTATATGTATATACACTGTATATATATATACCGGATATATATATACACAATATATATATACATCTACACTATATATATAATGTATACATGCTATATATATATACACACTGTATACAAAGGTGTTCAACCTGCCCAGGAGAAAATCAACAAACTAAACTGCACGTCCCTGCTGTCTTCATAATGTGTACAGTAGTGGACGACTTGACAGCGACATGAAGAGGGCCCGCACAACGGAACCAGGGGTGGGGAACTTGTCCGTGTCAAAAGAACCGCCTGAACCCCCCAAACAACCACAGCCCAAGCGGAGCTTTCCTGTAATAATGAGTTCCAAGCAAAGCAGGGAATCCAGGATGGAGGAAACATTGATCACTTGTGGATCCGCGCAGAGACTAGTCAGGGTTGAGAGGAGGTCTGCAGATTACCCGGGCCATCATTTGGTGTGTAAAACTCATGCTCTGGCAATTATTCTAAGCTGGCAAAAACATCCCTGTTTATATCATTCAGTATCCATCCATCAACAATCTGCCCAATCGATGATCAACATGTGAATTTATGATAGATATTGCCAGATAGTACAATCAGTGAAAATCCTATTTGTTGATGGAATATCATCGTTTTGTGGTCTTGTGTTTCCAGGCCGTGGAACAAGAGATTGAAAATGCGGTGGAAATCTGCAAGTGCGGATACCATCAGATCTGGCATCAGGCGAGGCATCTGATCGATGCCAAACTGGGGATGCCCATTTTTTCGAAAAAAACACGGTTTTAGAGGAGGAACGTGAGGTGTTAAACCATCAAAATTCAGGGGTACCCTCTGGTAAACTAACATAGCTATGGAAAATCACCATTTTCTATGGGAAATTCCACTATAAATGGCCATTTCCAATAGCTATGTTAAATTACCAGAGGGTACCATGGGTATCATGGTTTTTTTGAGCCAGGAGCTTTGGACATTGGATGAACCTCCGAAGGTCTGAACATCTCATTGAGCCGCTCGATGCGGAAACCGCTTTCTCGGCCTTCCAAGGTGAGAAAGTTGTGTATCTGATCTAATCAGTGATATGTCATGATACATATATATATATATTCCCATATATAGATATTATTCCCATTAAATCACCACAAGATGCCATTAAATCACCATGAAATCCCGTTAAGCTGCAGTAAAACATAGGTACAAAAAGTACAACTTCCCCATCCGCGGGGGACCCGCCAGGGCATGGCAGCCTTGAACTCTTTGGATTGTGAGTTGTCCGGCCACAGCTTCAACGGCTCTTCCGCACCAGTTTCTGGGTGAGTCGACCGGTTTTCGAAAAATTGCCATCAAAAATTGGGATTTACCAGGGGAACATGGCGATATTATGGGGAATATCATACTTGGAAAACCATCAGTTTTTGGGCTTTGCCCAACATTTTCGGGCCCCATTTTGGGACCCCACGGACTAGTAGACTAGTGTGAGTGTGACGAATGGTGACAAGCTAAAACTTGCGACGATGAAGCTGGTAATTATGGTTTAGGACCAGATGTCCCCAACGATCATCTCGGCATACCCGGTGTACCTTCGAAATGTCAAGTATGTGGGTATGACCTGGCTCGCATTCCCAAAACAAATTGCATCATGAAGCATGGCTAGACGGCTAGACATCGCAGCAAAGCTGCTGTTTTGGTTTGTTGGTCGGTTGCATCTCCATGTGATGCGAGGTGTTAAGACTTCGAGTCATGGTGTGATTGGTAACAACTGTGGTTGGTGATTTCCCGAGTAACTGTGAAAACCGGGTTATGCGGAGGATGGGTTTGTCTGAAGATAGGCTACCCCAAAACCAGTGTTTAGTGTGTTATCATTATTTTCCTCATTGAAATAATTTGAAATAGCTATTTAGTGTTTTTTTGTCTACCATTCTCAGAAAATTTCAGATACTAGCCTGTACAATACTCAAAAACGATGTTTGCCATCGTTGTGCTTGGGATATCTGGGCAAGTATTGAGGCACCATGATGGTAGATGATGGGGGCACGGGGTACATAGCAATTTACGAATAAGTCACCCAACGCCAAGTCGTGCAGGTTACCAAAGTGATGCCATGCATAGCTGCGGGGAAGCCACCCATTTTCATCACATGGGTTTGGCAAAAACTTTGAATGAAATTAATAGTCAATGTCAACTGTTTTTTTTGATTCTACCGTCACAACATCCCATTATGTCCCATTTCTTTTCTAGATCCAACACCCCTCCATGTCTTTCTCGCTTAAAGTTATTGGTCAATAGTTCCATGCTGTTTGGTTCAAAGCCCCCCCCCAGAAAAGGTCCTTGACTTTTGGATTTCCATACTTTCTGTTACTACCAATCGTTGTCCATTTATGGTTAGAACGATCATCCCAATTGACGGTTGAAAGTGAATAATTCTAAATTATCGAGTATGGACTGACTGAAACATAGGCTACACCCATACTTCCATAATCCCATGGTTTTTTTCTATCTTTTTCTGGGTTTCTCCATAGGCTACACCCCAAACTCCTTTGGTTTTTCCAGGCTTCGCCGCCGCCACGACCCCGCAGCTCTCCCGACGGCGAAAGCAGTTTGTCAACGGCCTTGATCTCGCAGAGTTTCAACCTGAGGAAGGAGACCGAACATCTCGAGCCCGGAAGGCAGAGATCGCCTGGAAAATCGTGATATAGCCAGAGCGATTATGAATGAACATTACATATATAATTATATATAATAGAGTACAATATATATATATATTATATAATAGAGTATATATCATATATATATAATAATAATGATATAAGTAATATATATATATATATAATAGAGTATATTTAATGTATCTAATAATGATACAAGTAATATATATATATATACATAAGAGAGTATATTTAATGTATCTAATAATTGTATAAGTAATATATATATATATATGGCATAATAATGATATAAGTAATACATATATATAATGTAATATAATATAATATAACATGACATAATATAATATAATATAATATAATATAATATCATATCATATTTAATATATAATATAATATAATATAATATATAATATAATATAGTATAATATAATATAATATAATTTAATATAATATAATATAATATAATATATTTATATAGTTTTCTATGATATACATAGTATGTATAATTATATATAGAGTACACTATATATATATAGATAGTCATAGAATATATATATAATGTATGTATAATATTTTATATAAATATCATTATATATACATGAAATATTGTATATACATACATACATATACATATATAAAGCATTGTGTACATACATATATATATATATATATCTATTGGTGATCTTAAGTAGCTATGTTAAATCACCAGATGGTAGTGCATAGGGTATACAACCGGATATACAATGGAATATTTTATGATTACTTATGCTATATATACACATACTGGAGATATACTGAGATTTCATGAGATATCCACTTGATAAGGGAAGGACTGGCGATCTGACCACAAATGATTGTGAATCTCTGGGTAAAGCTTGGATGGATACTTCAGTACCTTTATCTTTTGCTATAAGAAGGGGGTTTCAGCATAACATATTCACCTACAATACCAGCAAAAGGAAGAATCACGGTATCACATGACATGTAGGGACTAGGGGCTAGCCATTTACAGGATTGGAACCAAGGGGTATAACCAACCCCAAATTCAGGACCAAGTTTGTGCCACAAGATGGGGTTGTCTCAAAATATGGAACCCATTTCATCCCATTGTTTAATAACCATTTTCCTATTTTTTTTGCATGTCTACGAACTGGGGTATCCACCAGTTTGACACAACCCCATATAGGAGACACTACCTCGGGAAACCTTGAATGAACAGTCTAATAGTCTGGTACTTCAATCTTTTGCTATAGGAAAGATAATACCCAGCTCTAAGGCTACTATACAAGATTAGCCATCTATGGCAATGATCATCCTTGAGTTCGAACATCCCGCCAGAATGCTCAATATGTAGATAATTCTCGGGTGTTGGGTATGGTCCATTTTTATTTGCATTCTACCTAATTACATCAGGACGGATTGATACATCTTATTGTGAAAACACCCAATGATTTTTTGCCATCCCCAATTATATAAACCATTTGGGGACTTTAAATGAACTGTGAACAATTTAGGTTCAAAGTTCATGGCATTTTAAGTTTTCTGAACCTGGTACATATTACTTGGTGGCATGGCCACGAACGCACCAGAGTATATACATGTCGTTTGATCGAGAGATGATGTAGGCACGTATAGATGTACATAGGTATGTATGGGTGTGTATTTGTAGTAACTATAGTATAATCTCAGCGAATGTAATGCAATGCAAAGCAATACATGTAGTGCAACAATACATGTATAGATGTATATAGTACATATATATATACATATCTTATAACCCGAGTCTCTGACTATCTGTGGTTCTCGATCTATCGCAACAATCGCAGGAGGAAGCCATGGTCTCGGGCGGGCGGCGTTTGGCACTACAAAGGGTCGACTCGGCGTGTTGAAGAGATCCGTCATACAGACTCATACAGATTCCAAGAAAGTTCATGAAGGTTTACCCTCTGGTTATTTAACATAGCCATGGGAAATGGCCCATTTATAGATGGTTTACCTATTAAAAATGGGGATTTTCCATGGCGAACTGTGAGTCATAACCAGATGGTATCTGGATGTTTTAATAGGCTATGCGCCCCTAATTTAGAGGAACCCACAAAATGTGGCCTTGGGAACATTCTGAGATGGAAATCTTGAGGTTTCCTTGACCGCCAGATGCCCAGGTGGGCTCTTCAATGCTTGCAGCGACCTTTTCGTGAGGGATTTTGGCTGAACAATGTGACTCAAAATGTGGTACTTTCCCTGCAAAGTCGCATATTTTCCCCTTGTTTCTCCCAATCATCACTGCCAATGACCATTGGTGGATCCAATATGATCCAATAGCTACTGACTTAAGAGAATACTTGAGAACCATTTCTGAATCTCGCGGAGCTTGTTGAATTTTTGTTCTGGAGACTGCGGTTTCGTTCACTGCAATCTCCAGTGTCACTGCCAGATGGTAGCGACCGAAGGACTGCCTTTCAGCCTATCTATGTCGCCATTTCCAAAGGAATTGGTTGGCCAAAGTCAAATTCTTTTTTTGTGCCTGGAGTCGGCTAGATGCCAACTAGTGCGACGGCGTATATACTGTAGACAAATATAAACAATTATAAACATACATGCATTTTCTATGTATGTAGATAAATTTCGCGTCACCTCACTTCATGCCAAGCTGCGAAACTCTGCCAGTATGCACGCCTTCCTCTGGTGATGGGTTAGTTTTTGGGGGTGATACCAAGTTGCTTTTTGGAGATCATGATAAGCCATTGATAATAGGAATATTTATTTACTAACCAGCCAAAAATAGGTATTATGGGATAGGGGTATTTTTCGTCAGGTCTACCGAAAAACATCGAACAAGTCTTATAGAAGTATGATTGGATTTCAGCATCCGTTGGCAATGCTGGCTCCTCGCAGGTTTAGCCCTGCCTGTTTCGGGCCTGGACGTTCTTCCAATGCGTCATGCGTTGATCAAAAGACGAGACATTGCGAGACTTGGTTGGGTTTGTCCAAAAATGAAGGGTACCCCTGCAAGTCCTAAGGCCATACTGCATACCCTCTTGTAATTTAACATAGCTATTGAAAATGGTCATTTATAGTTGATTTACTCATTAAAAATGGTGATTTTTCATACGTAGTTATGTAAACGTTTACCAGAGGGTAAATCCTTGCAGGAAAAGTGGCACAAAAGGCAAGGAGTCCAAAGGAGTCCTCGAAACCATAGCAATGCCGGTCGTGTTTACGACCGAGTGTACTCACGATTCACCCACGATGACTCACGATGACTCTTCCAGTTTTTGTTAGCCGCAAAAAGTGTACTGCGAATGGGGCCTAAAAATGTACTTTTTAGGGCCTAAGTTAAGGCCTTACTTTTTAGAGTCCTGCTGACGACTGCTCAGGATTAAGGATATTATTGCTCAGGATTAAGGATATTATATATTAGAGCAATGTTCCTTTTTGGGCCGGGATCTCAAAAGGTACATCTAAAGGATGTTATAGCAGTGTTCTTTTTGAGGTTCGGAACTTCAAAAGGTACATCACATCTGTATGATACATAGACGTACTTTTTTGGTCCATTTTCTACAAATGTTCATTTTAGGACGTACTTTTTGAGTCTTTCCAGGGCAGCCTTAAAATGGCCGTTTTCACGGGAACATTCGTTTGGACCTGGGGGATTCCAAGACCCGGAAAAAAACTCGGAGTGAAACACTGGTGATTCCATTCCTAGCCAGCTCAACTTAAACAGTTTGCACCTGAGATTTTCACCATTTTCAAAAATGGGATTAATCATCAAAATATCAATTCCAGTTCGCTTGCTAACTGAAAAATTACCAGAAAGCAGAACATCATGACCAAAACGGAAGGACATAATTCCCGAACCAATTTGGCAATCACAGGAGGTCATGCTGATCCCAAGCAGCTGATTTGATTCCTCAGTGCTGATTCATAGCAACGCTGTTGCGAGTTTGCCGAACATTTCGCTACAGAATATTTGGAATTCCAATTTCAGGCTACACACATATATATATATATATATTATAATCACTTATGATCATGCTGAAGCAGATAGAACATTTCGACAAATGGGAATACTTTTGAGAGATCCATATTCTATGTACTCCAAGGTTACTTTATATACAGTACATACACTAGTATACATGTATTTGCGCAACTTATTACGACCTGACCACAACATCACCGGAAATGAAATGATGGTTGACAAGGGTCATTACTGTATCCCAAAATTTTCTGGTTACAGAATAAATTGAATATGGTTCTCCAGTTATCCAGGTTAAATTTTGGGTCCATTGAACATTCAATTTCTTTAAAAATATGGTAAATGGATGTGCGTGGACCATCTCCGCAGGTGCATTCAGGGTGAGACCGGCTGTGGGAAGTCTACACGAGTGCCAGTCTATGTCATGGAGGACGCGGCCGGTGCAGGGCATGAGCCGTTGCATTTCACCAACGAAATGGAGGGTACAACACCGAGCAGCTCGTGGGGACAATGAATCAACCGCACTATTCATGCGTCTCAGAATGGCACTCCCAAAAACTGGCCATTTGAAAATGGGGGAACTGGTTTACACACTCTTGCAGTTGAGGTTGTTTACCCTATTTTTTCCAGATCCGTGGTGAATTTCATTACCCAGCGCAGAACACCAGAGGAGTACTTTGAAAATCGCCGAGCTGGGAAAGTCAAGAAAGAAGACAAGTTCATGGTCCTTTGCACCCAACCTAGGCACGTGGCTGTGTGGCACGTGCGACATAAAATAATTATATAATTATATAATTATATATATATATTAATATATATATATGTATATATATATCAGCAAGTAAGGGGTGGCCATGGGGCTGTGAAAACAGTAAAGAGTTGCTTGGTGGCTTGATGTTTCAGGCTTTCTCTCTAGGCTTCAGGGATCAATTGCATTTGCAAAAGATGGATCCGGAGAACCTGCAAAATGACTTTCCATGAAGGTCATCGATCATGGAATCCACGACTCAACCGTTAAGGGAATCGACCGTAACATGGCTCTGGAGATTTCCGGTTGTGCCCAGAATATCAATGGGTCGGTACAATGGCAAAACGACCACAGACTACCTACTTATAGAATAGGGATTATTCATGCTTATTCCATATTATTCCATCTATGCGAACCTCTATCAACAAGCCAGTACAAAGAGATGATTCTAATACCAATAAGAAGCAGGCTCACTTAGGCTGTTGCTTTGCCTCAGACAAGCTTCTAGGATTCCCTCCAGTGCTTCTTTCTGATCCCCTCCAGTGTGAAATCCCCAATGAAACCATGGATAAGTTGACATCACTTCAACTTGCCGAATCATGCGGATTTCAACATGGTTAACATGATTTAACCATCTAACATGGGGGATATCTCATGGGTAACGAATGACTATCTGGCTGGTGGTTTCAACGCTGCGGGAAGGATCCCAACAAAAACCAGCAGCTGTAGCTGCTTTCGTATGGATGTTCATTGGGTGCCAACCATTGGTATTTAATGTCTTTGAATAATTTGATATATCCAGGATAATGTGGAGATATATATATGGAATAATCATAGGGATTCAACTATCAGGGAATCAATATGATACGGGATTGAGATTTTTTCACCGATGAATCCTTGAGGCGATGTCGATCATCCCGAAAGATCAATTTTTGAATTGTAACCACATTGTCACGAAAGGTAGCTCCAGAGGGGCTACCTTGAGTTTTACTTTACGAAGTAAAGGGGAGGGCGGCCAGCCCCGTTACCTGATTCTTCAGGAGATTGCTAGTCATTTTAGTACCCCCCCCCTCCTCCACACCTCCCACGCACCCTAAGAGCAGACTCAAAACATTGTAATTTACAGTATTTTTGTTCTTTTCGGATCAAGAAACCACATTTTGCTACATGGTGAAACCTCCGTAAATACCAGTGTTTTTGCTAGGTGCTGGCCAAAAAACACTGTAAATACCGTGCTTTTTACTACCAGAGGCAAAAAACATCGTAAATACTGTGGTTTTGGGCTTCCGACCCGCCAAAAACATCGGTATTTACGGTGTTTTTTGCTCCGAGAGTTGCAAAAACACGCGAAAACACCACCGATTTGACGATTTTCGGCCACTACGGAACCGAGCAAAAACGCTGCAGGGGTAACACCAACACCAACAACAACAACACCAACAGCAACAGCAACAACAACAACAACGACGACAACAACAACAACAACAACAAAAACAACAACAACAACAACAACAACACCACAACAACGCACAATGCACAACGCACAACGCACAATGCACAACGCACAACGCACAACGCACAACGCACAACACACAAACACACACAACACACACACAACACACACACACACACACAACACACACAACAACACACAACAACACACAACAACACACACACACAACCACACACAACAACACACACACACAACAACACACAACAACACACCACAACACACAACAACACACAACAACACATGCAACACACAACAACGCAACAACGCAACAACAACAACACACAACAACACACAACAACACACAACAACACACAACAACACACACAACAACACAACACAACACACAACAACACACCACAACACACACACAACACACACAACAACACACAACAACACACAACAACACACAACAACACACAACAACACACAACAACACACAACAACACACAACAACACACAACAACACACAACAACACACACACACACAACACACAACAACACACAACACAACAACAACCACAACACACACAACACACAACACAGCACCAACAACACAACAACAACAACAACAACAACACACACACAAACAATACCAACACCAACAACACGACCAACAACACCAACACCACCAACAAACCCAACCACACCAACAACACTAACAACACTAACAACACCAGAAACACTACCACCACCAACAACACCAACAACACCACCAACAACACCACCAACACCACCACCACCACCACCACCCAACACCACCAACACCACAACCACCACCAACCCCAACCACATCGCCGAAGCCTTTCAGTCGCTTTTACCAGACTCCCCTTCATATTTTTGGAAAGAAAATGGCCGCGTCGCTTTTACCAGACTCCACTTTATGTATTTTTCCCTCCCCTCTCCCCTTCATTTTTTCTTCGGTTCCTTTCTTGCTTACCTACCTTTCGTGTTCCCCCTCTCAAGTTCATTCTTCACCAGTTTATCCAAATCTGGAGTTTCCACTCTGTTTCACTGTGCGAGAAGGCCGCGCACTCATCTGGGCTCAAATGGGAAGGACTCTGCCCGAATCCCCCATCTATGCCCATCTCATGAAGAGTTTTAGTTGTTGAGTTGTTGCTTGAAATATCCATCGCTGACGGGCCCCGGCACATTCGAAGCTGCGCGCTGTGTTTTCCATCAAGGCCATACAGTGTAAGGCCAGCCAAACACCAGGCGAGTTGATTCTCAGCCCACATGGTTAGTATAAAGTTGTAAAGACTATAGACTATAGACATCTATATATTATATTATATAGATATGATATACAGTACAGTCATTAATTAATTAATTAGTTAATTACTAATTAATTAATTATCGTTTTTGATACCTGCATTACCCGCGGAGACTGTAACTTGGATCTTGGGGGCACTCCACAGCTTGGGGAGATGCGATTGGACGACATTAAAGTGGCCCTCAACATCGTCCATCTACACATGTGAAGGACACTGGTGCACTTCCAGGTCTAATTGGATATATTATAAATAAATAAATAAATAAATAAATATATATATATATACACACATGAGTTCCTCCAATTTTTCACCATAGTTGTAGGGGAACCATATCCCAACTTTGCGAAATCCCAACCCAAAACTATCTTCGTTAATATCCCCTGCCCCAAGCAGTCGCAACCGGCGATGTTCTGCGCCCGGCGCTTGTGGCACTCGACCGTCTCGACCGCCACGCTGCGGCCGAAAGCGCCCAAGTACCTGCAGATTGCGTTACACAAGGCCAGGGAGGCCCCCCGGTGTACCCCCCAAGCCCAAAGAATAGGGGTTTGATAAGACCTTAAGGGTTGATGGGAGTTACTGTAAGCCTTATCAGATATCTACTCAGATGGGTTCTGAAGATAGTTGAGTGCTTGTTGGGATTCAAGTTATAATAGGACATTACATACTCCGTTATAGCCTATAGCCTAGATACTAAGCAGGTAACTCCATGGCCCATCTAAGTATTTGTAGCCCGAGGTTTCATGAAATTGGGTTGAAAAAAGGTATGCTGCTATAGGAGCACATATTAAAGCCCTGAGAATCATACAGATCTATAAGCTTCCCAGCTTCTTGGCAATCCCTTCTCCCTAATATCAAATCCGCCCGCACCGAAGGTGCTGAGGCGTGGTAGTTTAGCAGCGCATGCGACCGGACAGATCTGTCAGACTGGTACAGCTTCATCTGGGGGCGGGCACTTTCGAACGGAGCAGACCGTCAAAAAGTGCAGGGGACTGGTAATTTGCACATTTTGCAGATCGGCCCAAAATCGCCCAAATGGACCGTTTCGATCCAACATGGCCGCAACATTGGCCCGACTTGGGGTCAACTTTGGCATTTTCACTGCTATTTCCGGGTTTGTGCGAGGTCATGTTGCCCACATTGGGCTTGTCTTGTGCCCAACTTCGGCGCCAGATGCCCCCGTTGCGCATGCTAAGCCCAGCTTGTGTCGAAACGTGCCCAAGTTGCGCCATGTTGAAGCCAGGCCCAAGTTGGGCCCAAGTTGGAGCCAAGTGGCCCGAGTTCGGAGCAAGTTACGCCCAAGTTGGGCCCAGGTCCGCTCCTGTTCGGCCCAAGTTAAGGCCAAGGACGGCCAAGTTTGACCCCAGTCGGCTTTTGGTTGGGCCAAGTAGGCCCGCTTCTTTCCTCTCCATCCAATTCCCTGGGTGCGGGCTGTTCTCGTCGCGAAGCGGCTCGAAATACATTCAATTAGCCCAAATCAAACCCGGGTAATGTCAAATCACACAAATAACAAAGCCGGTCTTGTATTGGAATTATTCATTTCTGGGTTCCTCATCGGATGTATGAACATTTCGGGGATGCCATTATTTCATTCACAGTAGTCCCTGGCTTATACCATCATTTAGCATTGCGTTGCATGTAATCATATGTAATCTTTTCGCTTACCCGCTTCTGAAGTATCTCGAGGTTCAATGGTGCACTATATGAATGGCATTATTCACCCAGTAGATATTCCATTGACTGTCCATACGGGGTTGTCTGAAAATAGTGTGCTGTGCAAGCCGAAGGTTAATCATCATTTTCCCTACCGGCAGTACCGCGCAAGGCGGTGGCGGAAGTTTCAAAGATAGGAAGCCTATAGGAGAGGAGCTGTTGTGATGCATGGATGGCAGAGTGAACTCACTGAGACTCTGAGCCTCTCTCTCTCTCTCTTTGTCTCCTTTTCTGTGTCTCTCTATATCTCTAAAGGGAAAGTCCAGTGCAGAGTTGACAGCCTCGTACCAATGCATTTTGCGATTTTTCCATCTCATCTCTCTAAAGTATTGCGCTTGCCACGAAAAAGCGAGGCCAAGTCAAACGAAGTGCTGCACCTGTCATGCAAAAGCATTGTAGCAAACCTGATGATCTGATGCTCCAAAATGCAACACCTCTCAGGAAATCTGCTCCCTGAAATTCCGAACATCTCAGTCTGATGGAGATGTGCGCCTGCCACGAAAAATAACAGTTGAACGTCCAAAAGTGGCCCGGATGTGGTGTGCTTTTCGCATTTTGACCTGGAGACGTGCTTCGCGCCACAGCCCCGTGCACTTTCTCAACACCTCAACGTCCAAAGGCGCTCCGGACCTGAGGTGCTTTTCGCATTTTCAAATCTAAATGCTTCGCGCCAGTGCTCCGAGAATGGGGTGTTTAGCATTTTGACTTCGACATGTGCTTCGCGCCACAGCTGTATGTCTGCTTTTCATCTGTCCATATTGTCGGAAGTTTGACTTCTAAGCTTCCTTCGATCATATCAAGTTGGTTATACACCCTATTTTCTCATCATATCCCATTAATTATACCCCCTTTCTTTGATAGTTAAATATCCCATTATCAAGGCATAACATATCCCCTCAAGACATGGAACTATCTGTACAGTTAATATCCATGTAGATAGTTAATATCCATGTGGTCCATGTGTGTTTCTTCTATGATTCCTGGGCCTTTCAAACTCGCCCAGGACTTGTCGGCGGCAGTGCAAGAGCAGCAGCCCCGCGCTGTCCTTGCCATCTTCAGCCGCTTTGTGAAGCACGTAGAGCAGGCGGATGTGGCAGATGTGGATGCCACGTTGAACGCGCTGGTGAAGAGCATAAGGCAGGTGGAAGCAATGCTGATTTCATGATACACATAACCACCAAATCTTTAAAATTGTGGTTTCATGGGATTTTAATCACCAAATCTAGGAAAACATGGTGGTCCAATTCATGGGGTTGTTTTATGGGATTTACAAGCGACTAGATCAAATTTAGGGCTGAACATGGACAAATGTCAAAATTTCGCGCGCCTAATGAGTCAACCTACTGGTATCAGTAGGGTTTCGCCATGTTTCATATGGGAATGGGTGATAGCATTCTGGCACCAGCGGAATGGACGGACATCTGTTTTCCAGCTATTTGGGTACCAACTTTTTGAATTGGATTCGACCATTGTTGATTCTACATAGATCTGGATCATTTGACAGCATATCAATGGCTTCAGCCTTAGTTCGGTGGCAGATTTGGTTTGGGATTCACCTTTTTTTCGGATGGCCAAAAGTGATCCTTGTTGGCTAGGCATACCCAACCAACCAGTGTCTAAAAAAAGTGGCCTGTATTTATGCTGTGTATAGGTCACGGGGGACATTTTTCAAGACCAAAGCACATTCAATTTTGTGAGCACGAAAGGTTCACTGATAATTAGTTTGGGGTTCACACTACCCTATATATACGGTATATATTCACCTTATATATATAAAATATAGTTGAGGATGATAATTTTATCCACGAATTCGGAATCCCCACCAACCGTTACAACTTCAGGACTTTTCTAGTCACGACAAAGTGCAGCGAGCCCACTGTCCAAACCCCAAAATGATGTTTGGCTGGGGGAACGGCACGGCTTCGTTTGTATATGTTTATTTCACAGTCAATACCCAACCATCATGTGACTGCGGGGTTCTGTGATACCCTGTGGCAGTCAAACATGGCTATCGGCAGATCCCCATTGTATAATGGAGGTTTTAATGGGGTATTTCCAAATGTTTGATTACTGCAGGATAACACGAATGCATGATGAAATCCGCCCAACTGACTGGCAAACATGACCAGCCCTCTAAGGGTCCGTAAAGGTAGGCTATCATTGTTGTTGTTGTTGTTGTCGTTGTCGTTGTCGTTGTCGTTGTCGTTGTCGTTGTCGTTGTTGTTGTTGTTGCTGCTGCTGTTGCTGTTGCTGTTGTTGTTGTTGCTGTTGCTGTTGTTGTTGTTGTTGTTGTTGTTGTTGGTGTTGGTGTTGGTGTTCGTGTTGGTGTTCGTGTTGGTGTTGGTGTTGTTGTTGGTGTTGTTGTTGGTGTTGTTGTTGGTGTTGTTGTTGGTGTTGTTGTTGGTGTTGTTGTCGTTGTCGTTGTGGTTGTCGTTGTCGTTGTTGCTGTTGTTGTTTTTTTTTTGTTGTTGTTGTTGTTGTTGTTGATTGTGTTCTTGTTCTTGTTTCTTGTTTGTCGTTTTTCGTATGTTGTATCTTGCTTGTCGGTTGTTGGTTGTTGTTGGTTGTTGTTGGTTGTTGGTGGTCGTTGTTGGTTGTTGTTGGTTGTTGCGGGTTGTGATTGGTTGTTTGTTGGTTGTTGTTTGTTGCTTGTCGCTAGTTGCTTGTTGTTTGTTGCTGCTGTTGTTGTTGTTGTTGTTGGTGGTGGTTGTTGTCGTTGTCGTTGTCGTTGTCGTTGTTGTTGTTGTTGTTGTGGTCGATGTTTTTTTTTGTTGTTGTTGCTTGTTGCTTGTTGCTTGTTGCTTGTTGCTTGTTGCTTGCTGCTGTTGTTGTTGTTGTTGGTGGTGGTGGTGGTTGTTGTTGTTGTCGTTGTGGTCGATGTTTTTTTTGTTGTTGTTGCTCGTTGCTCGTTGCTTGTTGCTTGTTGCTTGTTGCTTCTTGCTGGTTGCTGGTGCTGTTGCTGTTGCTGTTGCTGTTGCTGTTGGTGTTGGCGTTGTTGTTGTTGTTGTTGTTGTTGTTGTTGTTGTTGTTGTTGTTGTTGTTGTTGTTGGTATCGGACGTCACCTGCTCCTCACCGAAGCGAAGTAGTTACTGTATAAGACGCCATGAAACACCGTCTATACATAGCCCCAAAATGAGGCCACCAACTTGTACGGCTATACGTTGCCTCAAAAAGAGACCGCCAACCGCCAACCTGTATATAAAACCCCAAGAGGGCTGAGACTCGCCATTCAGAGCGTAGCCGCGTTGACCCACAGTCTGAAAATACGGTGCCCCCCAAAACCGAAGGTTGGTCATCATTTTCCCGATGAACAATGCAAATTTGGAGGTATTTCTATGGATTTGTCCGAAGATTTAGGGTATCCCGATTAATATATTGATGATCATGGTTCAGCATTTTTCCCATGGAAATCGCCACAGTTTGGGGTGTCCCACATTTTCTGGACAACCATAAACTTTCAGGCCGAGCTCTTCTCCTGGAGTTCAAGAAGACGGACAAACAGGTAGGCTAGCCGGACGTAGCAATGAGAAATCCGTTTTTTTGTGGGAAACACGTTGGAAAATAATCTATTAAAATTGTGGGTTTTCTTTTTTTTGGGGAAAGTCATTTTCTATGTTACGAAAATGATGGAACATGATCTTTGGATATACATGATTTTCATGGATTTTAGATGATATTTGATTGCCATGTTAGAGATTGTTAGATTTTTAGCAGTTCCTTGATGCAGGGTTCAACGAATGCAGTGTAGCAGCCATCAACGGCAAAGTGGTGAGTTTCTCCAAGAATGTGGTGGCGATTTATTTTTGTGTACCACATTCTTGGAGGCATTGATGGAGAATAGTGATTGAAATCATTTTTTAAAATGATCCGAAGACGGTGGTGCCACGAGTGCCCATACCATGTTCTTCGGTGCCTAGATCACTGGGATATACCAACCAAGCTGGTCACGTGCCATATTCCGGCTACGAGATCTTGGTGTTCTTCAAATCAGACCCTCCAAACATCCCCAGACTAGGTCCTAGGAATTTCATCTCCCAAGACAACAACCTCCCGATCTGGGCCAAATGACCAGCAGGGTGGGCGTTTATGAAATCAGCCTGGATTTTGTCGGTGATTTGGATGATTCAAAATGGTCATCCAGCAATCTCCAGCACCTTGGGGTGCACTTCCAGTCAACTAAGTAGATAGAACCATAGTTATAGGGGCCCCATATCACGATCTATGGGGGCTAATTGCCATGGTTGTATTCACTTGAAAAAATTCAACTGGGGGTCCCTACTTGGTCTGAAATCAGCAAGTACTTTTGATCCTGCTCTGGCTGGAGGTTCTGCAGAGCTGGAAGAGAATGAACTCCAGCCTTTGCTGTCTTCTGTGGAAGACGCTTGCCATGAAGTTGGGATTTTTGGCATGATTTGGCTATATACCTGCTTAGTGGCTTCACAATGTTTCACATATGTTTTGTTATTTTTGTTTGCGTTCCTATTTAAGGGTCTATTTTTAAGGCAAGACCCTGAGGTTTGCCCGGACTCGCAGCGAGCGTCCGGGCAAGCCAAGATGAAGATGATGATGATGATGAAGAAGAAGAAGATGATGATGATTTCTTGAAACCCTATAAGAAACCCTAATGACTGTATGACTGTATGATTAATTGTTCCATGGGGCCGGGGGACTTTGATATCTTCTTGAAACCCTATAAGAAACCCTAGTGACTGTATGGTTGATTCCATATGATATGTAGAAGCGACATGTTCTTGTTATATGATATGTAGAAGCAACATGTTCTGGTTAACACCCTAGCAACATAATTGAAAATAAAATCCTTCCCGTCATTTGACGTCGCACAGAATTCCGTGGTATTTACGCTATTCCGGGCTTGGGCAAACCTCGGGTCTGTGTGCATTTTTATTGTGAATAGTTTAGAATGTTTTGTTTGTCAAAGGGGTTCAAACCGCGAGACAGCTGAAGGTCAAGTTGTCCAATATAATATATTTTTTAAATATATAATGAAAATATACACCTGGAACCCAAATGACATTGTTTTTTTCAAGTTTCGAGTTTTGGCCCAAGAACTGTGGATTCACCATCCAAGAGAGGGGTCATTTGGCTTCCAAGTGCACATATATACTGTAATAATATTGTGTGTATATATATAAATATACGGCAAATGCCTGGGCTTTGCCCGGAACCGCAACCACGACAGGCAAAGCATCATCATCATCACCATCATCATCATCACCATCATCATCATCATCATCATCGAACCCTTGTTGAAGATCGTCAATGAATGTAGAAGAAGTTTAACGGGGGTGGGGGAATTAAACCCTTATTGAAGATCTTCAATGAATGTAGAATTTCAACGGGAGTGGGAGAATTAAACCCTCATCGAAGATCTTCAATGAATGTAGAAGTTCAACGGGGTGGGAGAATTAAACCCCTATTGAAGATCTTCAATGAATGTAGAAGTTCAACGAGGGTGGGAGAATTAAACCCTTATTCAAGATCTTCAATGAATGTAAAGTTAAACGGTGGCGGGATCTTAATGTATTCCCTAATACCTTTGTTGATCTTCCCACTTGAATGTAGAGTTTAACGGGGGTGGGATTTGAATATTCCCTAATACCTTTGTTGATCTTCCCAATGGAATGCAGAGCTGCAACAGC
The DNA here is from genome assembly GCA_947184155.2 of Cladocopium goreaui. Taxonomy (NCBI): domain Eukaryota; class Dinophyceae; order Suessiales; family Symbiodiniaceae; genus Cladocopium; species Cladocopium goreaui. Next base: position 532,541 of record CAMXCT020002224.1, on the reverse strand, counting down.
ATTTGATTCGGAATGGGGACCCTCTACGCTGCGCGTATGCATATATATATATATTTCATATATATATATATATTCCTAATATATATATATACATATACATAATATATATATATTATGTACATGTATATATATATATATACACATGTGTAATGTATGTATGTTGTGTATGTAATGAATGTCATGTCATGTCATGAAATGTAATCTAATGTAATGTAATATATGGTATTGTAGAATGTGATGTAATGTATTGTATAATGTGATGTACTGTAATGGTAAGGTAGACATTTGTCAACGCATCCACAGTTGGGAGCCGTTGCCACTAGAGATCACAGCTAGCGATCTGTATACAATGGACTGTGGCGGGAAAATTGTGCAATCAGTTGGATACAAAGCCCAAGTCACAAACACAAGCCTCACCAATCGCATGGCTTGGCCATGGACAAGCAAGTGAGCAAGGAAGTGAGCCAGAAAAAAAAGAATCCAACGGACAAACGCCACAGACCCAGCAACAGAAGAACGTGCCCAGCACGGCTCGTGGCAAACTAGAGCGCAAAAGGAAAACATGGAGCAAAAGCGGGGCAGGGACCAATTATCCCCGTCACAGCGCTCCGATTCCAAAGCGGTGGCTCTCAGAGGAAGAACTCAGCAA
>CAMXCT020002224.1:489392-529392 GCA_947184155.2 Cladocopium goreaui | reverse complement strand
ATATACACCTTATAGATATCTTCATACTTCTTCATATAATCATGTACACCATTCTCATATAAACTATACATCTCACTAAAACACCAGGAATGTTCAGCATCTCGTAAATGTTGTTTCTAACCCTCGAGCTCACCATCCCGCAGCATTTTCAGTTTTTCGCCCAGCGTTGGACTACCATTCCTCGCTGGATGGTTATGATTTAACATTAAATTATTTAACTATCAATATTACCATGAGAATCTAATAGTTAAGTAAGTAATCACATAACAGATATCCCTTAACATTCCTTACTAGCAATCACATAATAAGTCTTATACCCCATAATGCTCGGATAGGGATCCACATGGCTGGATGGATAGGGATCGTCCACTTCTCATTTGGGAGATGGGACGCATCTGTGGTTCTCATCGACACGCAATTAGCATTACTCACACCCAGTTCCCCCTAAATTTGATGGTTAAGCATCATATTCCCCATGAAACGGTCATTTTCTACATCTCCATGTTCACAGCCAGTCATCATATTCTTAGGGATATCCCTATCGGATGTTCGATGGAAATTCCCACTGGTGGAGAACGAATTTCGGGGTGCCCTTCGAGGCGCTGAGGGTGATGCTGAGCGAGTGATCAACAACCTGGCTTGGGCGCTTTGGTTCCAGTGATGGGGACCGGGATGCGGACGTATCAAATAGGATGATTCATACAGAATGAAAGAGGGATACAAGCAACGAATAGGGATTAGTGAACTATATAGGAGAATATCACCTACAGACATATACCATATTATAACATATTATATATATAACACCTTCATCTTCCAGTTACCTGTCAGGAACGTAAACAATATTAACTACTGCCAAAATAGTAAAATCACTCTGGGTACCTGTCGCAGAGGTAACTGGAAAGATCAGCTATCAAGTCCAAGGAAGATCACTGGTAGCCCCAAACCGGAAAGACCTTGGGCTGGAGCCCAAAAATGTCCCTCCAAAGCATGTTCGTAAATCTAAGCCGAAAGATGAATCGGGACGGTTCACGAGTTGAGAAACATGGTAAGATGGGCTTATTTCTATATAGTGATGAGGAAATGTGATGTACCAAACCCAATACATGTTTTTTCTGCTTTCCGGGTACTGATAATCAGCCAAAATCAACCATGCATCATTTCTTAGCCTCAAACAGGGAACAACCATTAGTTGAGCATCTGGCACGAGGGATGATCTAGGGATGGTGAGTACTTTCGCACCCCCCCCAAAAAAGTAACATCCTACTGAAATCGCAAATTACTGTTCTATTTTTGGGGTTACAAAGATATGTTCATCTTTAGTTGATCACGACATTCGTGGATGCGGAGCAATATTAAGCCTCCATTTGTTGTTACCCTCCTTGTAAACATACAAAAAGCTATTGACAACGGCCATTTATAGTTGATTTACCCATTGAAAATGGTGGATCTTTCCATAGTTATGTAAACGTTTACCAGAGAGTTTATTAAGGCAACCATTCGGGTACTCCTGACTCAAGGTTTTTCATCGCCAGCCCTGACGATGATTATTTCGAAATCCACCAGGACCAGGACCACGATGATTATTTCGAAATCCACCGCGAAATCACCATTCTGAATAGGTAAATCGACTATAAAGCTATAAATGGCCATTTTCAATAGCTAATGTTAGTTTACCAGAGGGTATATATATATATATATATTCAATGACACGCTTCAGCAGTTCATTGGAATGGTTCCAGAGAAACTATATCATAGCTTGGTGGAAATGTCCAACACCTGTTACAGAAACACCCGGGCGTACAGATAGGGGTTTTGAAAGAAAACAGAAACACACACGAAAACCAGAGGTTTTGAAAGGAAAGCCTGCTGTGAAGAATGCATCCCAAAACCTCGTCGAATAAAGAATGGCGTAGGACCATCAATAAAATCATAAGTTTTTGGCAGGTTACCCCATCGTCTGAAAACCCAAATTTTGATAGTGAAAGCCGACAATTTAATGGTGAAAGCCCAAATTTTGATGGTGAAGAAGGTGCAATTTTTGGATGGTGAGCCGCCCTCAAGATCTGATCTAAAGTCCGAGTCGCTGGAGAACGAGGCCCTTGCCTCGCTTCACGGCGAAAGTCGCCAGGCGTGGCGGAGACGTGTAGCAAGGCCCAAAAAGACACGGTTGGTGGTTCATCATCATAACTATGGGAATAGGTGAAGCATGGTGAAACACACTTATATAGGAACAGATTTCATTGGTGGTTGATGGAACTAGAAAATAGATGGAAATAGGTGAATAAATATACTCTAAGTATAGGAAACAGGTGAAACATAGATAGTAAAAGACTTCATTGGTCATCGCACTTAGACATAATAAATCATAAGGTAAACCCAAAGTCACAAAAAATGGGTGGTATAAACCATCCCATTTGGTATGTTATTATTGGGGTTTCCATAGTACTGTAGTTTATGACTGTAACCATCTTTTTTTCAGTGGCGAGTGTTCACTTACAACTGGGGTGATCTAAACTACTTCCAGTTGGTAAGATGAACCATCAAGTACAGAAGTGCTGCACAGGTGCCGGAGCGAGTTGTTTGTGGCCAAACAGAGGGGTGGCTTCATAGAACTGAGATAACATATATATATATGTATAACCTAATATCTACAATAGATATCATGCTAAACATATATAGATCTTGCATAAGACACGTAGACATATCGGACGAATCTACTCCATTTGTATTCCATCAACGCCATCAACGTTGCCCCCCGGTGGTTGTTTCCGGCAAATCTTGGGATTCTCGTGGCGAGGAGCTAAAAGCACGTGTGCGTTCGCTCTTCCAGAAAGTGCAGGAGAGTCCTGGGGGATGTACCGCCGCTGCTTTCGGCGGCTGAATCAGGAATTCCTGGGATCAAAAGCGAGTATGATATTTGGGATCAAAATCGATTTTTGTGTCAACAGCGTATCAGGATTTTGACTCATAGCCGTATAGCACTTAAGAGGTCGCGACCACTGTTGGCTTTTCCATCCTCATGATGAAAAAGTCCCAGACTGGTGACTGGTTGGCTTTTCCATGACAGGTTGTTCCAGCCAGGAGATTTCGCATAGGATGCTGGAGACTCACACGTCAGGGACCCCAGCCGCATCAGACTCTAGACTGGTGCGGCTCCGTGGAAACTCTCCGGCTTTACGGATCCAAATGGCATTATCTTAAGGGGGTGCACCGTGCGTTTATATAGATTAATATAGATATTAGAGATTTTATTTATATTGACAATAATTATACAGTCAATTTACAGTATATTTATTTGGAGGACCTTTTTCTTTTGTTTTCCAGCCTGACTTTGTGGCTTTTGTGGCTTCTGTGGCTTTTGTGGGTGTGTGGCTTTACCATGCTTTACCTATCTATCTAATCAAATCTAACCTAATCTAATCCTCTCTAATCTAATCTTCTCTAATCTAATCTAATCTTCTCTAATGTAACCTAATCTAATCTAATCTAATCCAATTTCAATCCAATCCAATCTTACCTATCTATCTATCTATCTATCTTATCTTATCCCATCCTATCCTATCCTATCCTATCCCATCCATCCATCCATCCATCTATCCATCTAATCTAATCTAATCTAATCTAATCTCATCTCATCTCATCTCATCTCATCTCATCTCATCTCATCTCATCTCTCTATCTATCTCTCTATCTATCTATCTATCTATCTATCTATCTATCTATCTTCATTATACACCTTGTATCCCTACATGTACCTTAATCCAACCCGGAACAAATAGACCCTAAACCAACCCTAAACGACCCTAAATAGCTTTAAATAACCCTAAATAAACCCTAAACCAAACCTAAATAAACCTTAAATAAATCTTGAACCAACCCTAAAGAAACCTTAAACCAACCTGACATAACCAACCCGAAATAATCAGTAAATAAAGCTTAAACCAACTTTGAATAAACCCTAAACCAACCCTTAATAAACACTAAACCAACCCTAAATAAACCCTAGATGACTTAAACCAACCCTTAATAAACCCTGAACCAACCCTAAATAAATCTAAGCCAGCCCCAAATTACTAAAAAACCCTAAATGAGCCCTAAACCAACCCTAAATAAACCCGAAACAAACTTAAAAAAGACCCTAAACCAACCCTAAATAAATCCTAAACCCACCCTAAATAACCCGGAATAATCCCTAAACCAACACTAAATAAACTTTAAACAAACGCTAAACCAACCCTAAATAAGCCCTAAATGACCTAAACCAACCCTAAACTAACCCTTAATAAACCCTGAGCCAACCCTAAATAAATTTAAGCCAGCCCTAAATTACTAAAAAACCCTAAATAAACCCTAAACCAACCCTAAATAAACCCTAAACCAACCCCAAATAACCATAAATAACCCTAAATAAACCCTAAACCGACCCTAAACCAACCCTAAATAATCCTAAATAAACCCTAAATAACCCCAAATAAACTCTAAAACAATTTTAGATAAACCCTAAACCAACCCTAAATAAACCCTAACCCAACCCTAAATAACTCTGGATAATCCCTAAACCAAGACTAGATAAATCTTGAACCAACCCTAAATAAACACTGGCCCTAAGCCAACTTTTCATAGACCCTAAGCCAACCCTAAATAAACCTAAGCCAACCCTAAATGATCCTAAATAAACTCTAAATAACCCCAAATAAACTCTAAACCAACTTTAAATAAACCTTAAAGGAACCCTAAATAACCCCTAAACCAACCCTGAATAACACTGGATAAACCCTAAACCAAGACTAAAAAAACCTCAAACCAACCCGAAATAAACCCTAAACCAACTTTACATAGACCCTAAACCAACCCTGAATAAACCCTAAACCAACCCTAAATAACCCTGAACAAACCCTAAACCAACACTAAATAAACCTTAAATAAACTTTAAACCAACCCTAACTAATCCCTAAACAAACCCTAAACAAACCAACACCATGATAGCATCCAATGCCACTATTTAGACCCAACACGGTTGTGCTTCAACCTATATTCATTCTACATGTTCACCAGGTGCATGTTATGCATGGAAGAATCGATTGAAACCATGGAAACATTAATCAAACCCATGGCAAACTCAATGAAAACTATGGAAAAGTCGATGAACACTTTGTGTAAATCAATGAACACCATGGAAAAATCAATGAACGGTGCAAATGGCAAATTTTAGCTCCAAAATTCAGCAAAGTACATGTTTTTGCTGGCGCGCTATTTACCGTCCCACAAAAGTGACATATTGTTGCGTCAGATAACGATGAATTTGCTGACATGTCTTGTTTCTGGTGACGGCGCCCCTCGAGGAGCAAGACTGTTGTCACTTTTGTATATAAACTTTTTTTGGGGGGTTCGGGGGTTTTGGGGGGGTGTTTTTTTGGTGGGTGTAATAGCGTCCTGTGGCCTGCGTTGTCAATCACGATTTCCTGATACGTTGTAACATCTTCCTCCAGTAACTTGTAAGACGTTCCTGATACCCAAATAAGATGTAGCAAATAGCAAGGACAAGTGCCACAGACTGAAGAAAAACAAAACATATGCACCCTATTTATATATTATATATGTCTTATTTATATTATATATGTCGTATTTATATTATAGTTATGTTTTATTTATACTATATTTATGTTTTATTTATGTTGTATTTTTATTGTATTCATTATATATATACACATGTATTTACATGCACATTATATTGGTATTCTATTTATCTTACATTTGTATTTACATTATATTTACATTATATTTACATTATATTTACATTATATTTACATTATATTTATATGATATTTGTATTATATTTTATTATAGTCATATTATATTTATGATATATTTCTATTATATCGATATTTATGTTTTATTTATGCTATAGTACATTTATGTTTATATTATATGTTTGTTATATTTCTATGACCACGAAAGCTAGCTTGCTAGCTAGAGTTGGATTTGCTTTAGCAATGAATTGCGGCAGACTGGATACAGCCTCCATTATTATCATGTCGAACTGGTTTTGGGGCCCCGACATTCGGCATGGTTAATCATTTCGAATCAATATCCTCCCCCCCCGCGGGCTCAAACCCCGCTGCATCCATCCCGCTAGGTTTAATCTGCGACCAGGCGTTCGCATGCCCACGCACAAAGATATGTAAGATGATATTCACCGTGAGTGTTGTGAATAATGTAATGGAATGCAATGTAAATAAGTTGACAAACACAGCAGTCGAATACATGCTATGCATCCAGAAGCACCAATATGAACGCTATTTGACACATAAAATAGTCATGGGTGATACCTTCCCGCTGCAAGAGTTGGTGAAGGTATCAAGCGGGATGGAACGCACCCAAACATAACAGTCCAATAGACGCCATGCACCCCGAAGCATTGAGATAAATGCCATTGGATACGAATGATTGATATGAATGATACCTGCAGCAGGATGATTTGGTGAAGGTATCAAGCAGGATAGAACTTAGCCAAACACAGCAGTCTGCATGAGGAAGCGCCAATATGAACGCCATAATCGAATTTAGTCTAGTCTAATCTAATCTAATCCAATCTAATCTAATCAATCTAATGTAATGTAGTGTAATGCAATGTAATGCAATGTAATGTAACGTAACGCAACGCAACGTAACCTAACGTAATGTAATGAACGAAAGAACAGCCATGAGCAACCACTTGGATTCTTGCACTCCTTTTCCTCAAGACGTTTGCATGAAAACATGACCCAGTCTTGAAGAGGAATGGAAGATGGGCATCTTAAGATCCCAAGCAGTTCTTGCTCGATGCATGTCTGTACCTAAGTTACCAGATTTTAAGCATGGGTTTTTGGTAGGACGGATTTGGCTCGACCTTTTTTCTCAAGTTTAATTCAAAATTGAAATTGAAAAGGTTGCGCCACATATTCTCTCAATACACATCTCTCCTGGCCCAACCAGCTTTCGTCCCCTTCCTTTTGGCCTGAAGTATTTATATTTATTTTTTTTTATATTTATGCTATATATTTTATTTTATATTTATGCTATGTTTGGATTTATGTATATTACATTTGGCCCGTAGTCATTTTCTATCATATCTTATTATGTTCTATATCAGCATTTCGCAGTTAGCCCTAACAGGCCCTAAGAATTGTTCCTGTGACAGGTGCTGATGTAGGAAGACGCAGCGCCCGTTTTCACCGGGTGAGGTGCGCCGGCATGCTGCAGCCATGGCACTCCACTTTTTTCACCCGTAGCAGGGGTTACAAAGACGCAAGCTGCAAGGACGATGCCCAAAATGATCAAGGCGGATCGGACTGCTCTCCTTCTGTGCCCGGGTCTCGGCCGGTCCGCAACATGACAGGGTGTTTTGATAGCATGTGCCTCACCACAGGCACAGACATGAGTACGTACTTCGCTCTGTTGGCAGGCAGCTGCCTCGGGGATTCCTGGTTCCGCTGGTGTTGTGGCCTCAAATTCTGCACGTGATAGCCTTGAATGCTTGGATACAGTATGGCGACACCACGACATGAAACCCTTCATGCCCCCATATTGTTGTCACGCCCGTTTCAAGCTCTTGTCTTTTCATCGTTTGTTGACCACCAACATTCATCACCGTTCTGAACACTGACATGCTTCATTGCGTGCGCTCCTGCTTCTTGTTCTGGAACCAAAGGCATGCCATCTCCTTGTTTGAACGCGTAGTCTTTCGCTGTTTGTGGGTTGCAGCCGTGCGCTCCTCAGGATCTATAACCGCTTCGACGATTACAAGGCCTGCATCATGCGATTACCTCATTGCACCACTCATCCGCATGTGCGTCCATGGAGAAATCATCTCATGTCATTTCCTTTCTACCTTAGCGCGTTCATGTATACAATGTTCCCCAGATCAGTAGACACTCAATAACGGCATCAACGCTACGTGCGCTGGCTTCTTGTGGGGCTACCCTCTAGCGCGATATCTTCCGGTTACTCGATGCAATGCCGAGTCAAAACCGTGCTTAAGGGAGCAACTTAGCAGGTTTCGGCAACGGCGGGCTGCTTCGTCAGTGCGGCGCCCCATCCAGAAACATCGCTTATTCTTTGTGCGTCCCTTTCTTTTTCCCGAGAGCGTCTGAGCGCAGGGTTCTTCCAATAGTGGGGGTCTGTAAAACATCTTCTCATCTTCACATCTTCTCATCTTCACATCTTCTTATCCTCACATCTTCTCATCTTCACATCTTCTCATCTTACATCCTCACATCTTCACATCCTCACATCTTCACATCCTCACATCTTCACATCTTCTTATCTTCACATCCTCACATCTTCACATCCTCTCTCTTCACATCTGCTCATCTTCACATCTTCTCATCCTCACATCTTCTCATCTTCACATCTTCTCATCCTCACATCTTCTCATCCTCACATCTTCTCATCTTCACATCTGCTCATCTTCACACCTTCTCATCCTCACATCTTCACATCCTCACATCTTCACATCTTCTCATCTTCACATCTGCTCCTCTTCACATCTTCTCATCCTCACATCTTCACATCTTCTCATCCTCACATCTTCACATCTTCTCATCTTCACATCTTCTCTCTTGCCCTCTTGCTCTCTTGCCCTCTTGCTCTCTCCTTCTTTTCTATTTCTCTCTTGAAGGCGCGGGGCAGCGCCAACGAGAAGGCACGAACCGCAACCCTTTCGCACGAAATGAGGTTAGATCACCAAAAACGGAAGTAAAATTAAGATTTGCAAGTCGTCCCGCGAACCCTTTCGCACGAAATGAGGTTCGATCGCTAAAAACTGCGGTAAAATTGCGATTTGCAAGTCGTCCCGCGCAACCCTTTCGCACGAAATGAGGTTCGATCGCTAAAAACTGTGAGGTAAAATTGCGATTTGCAAGTCGTCCCGTGAACCCTTTCGCACGAAATGAGGTTCGATCGCCAAAAAGTGAGGTAAAATTGCGATTTGCAAGTCGCCCCGCGAACCCTGTCGCACGAAATGAGATTCGATCGCTAAAAACTGCGGTAAAATTGCGATTTGCAAGTCGTCCCGCGAACCCTTTCGCACGAAATGAGGTTGCGTCTGTGTGTGAGAGCGTCTGTGTGTAAAAGCCTCTGTGTGTAAAAGCGTCTGTGTGTAAAAGTGTCTGTGTGTAAAAGCCTCTGTGTGTAAAAGCGTCTGTGTGTAAAAGCGTCTGTGTGTAAAAGCGTCTGTGTGTAAAACTGTCTGTGGGTAAAACTGTCTGTGTGTAAAACTGTCTGTGTGTAAAAGCGCCTGTGTGTAAAACTGTCTGTCTGTCAACTGTCTGTGTGTAAAAGTATCTGCGTGTAAAACTGTCTGTGTGTAAAAGCGCCTGTGCGTAAGAGTGTCTGTGTGTGAAATTGTCTGTGTGTAAAAGTGCCTGTGTGTAAAAGTGTCTGTGTGTAAAAGTGCCTGTGTGTAAAAACTGCTGTGTGTAAAAATCTGTGTGTAAAACTGTCTGACTGTAAAACTGTCTGTGTGTAAAAGTATCTGTGTGTAAAGCTTTCTGTGTGCAAAAGCGCCTGTATGTAAAAGTGTCTGTGTGTAAAACTGTCTGGGTGTAAAAGGGCCTGTGTGTAAAAGTGTCTGTGTGTAAAACTGTCTGTGTGTAAAAACGTCTGTGTCTAAAAGCCTCTGTGTGTAAAGGCGTCTGTGTGTAAAAGCCTCCGTGTGTAAAAGCGTCTGTGTGTAAAAGCGTCTTGGTGTAAAAGCGTCTGTGTGTAAAAGCGTCTGTGTGTAAAAGCGCCTGTGTGTAAAACTGTCTGTGTGTAAAAGTGTCTGTGTGTAAAAGTGTCTGTGTGTAAAAGGGTCTGTGTGTAAAACTGTCTGTGTGTAAAAGCGCCTGTGTGTAAAAGTGTCTGTGTGTAAAAGCGTCTGTATGTAAAACTGTCTGTGTGTAAAAGCGCCTGTGTGTAAAAGTGTCTGTGTGTAAAAGTGTCTGTGTGGAAAAGCGCCTGTGTGTAAAACTGTCTGTGTGTAAAAGTGCCTGTGTGTAAAAGCGTCTGTGTGTAAAAGCGTATGTGTAAAAGCTTCTGTGTGTAAAAGCTTCTGTGTTTAAAAGCTTTTGTGTGTAAAAGCGTCTGTGTAAAAGCTTCTGTGTGTAGAAGCGTCTGTATGTCTGTAAAAGTGTTTGCGTGTAAAAGTGTCTGCGTGCAAAGCGTCTGCGTGTAAAGCGTCTGTGTGTAAAGGCGTCTGTGTGTAAAAGCCTATGTGTGTAAAAGCGGCTGTGTGTAAAAGCTTCCGCGTGTAAAAATGTCTGTGCGCAAAAGCTTCCGTATGTAAAAGTGCCTGTGTCTAAAAGCATCTGTGTGTAAAAGCGTCTCTGTGTAAAAGATTCTCTGTGTGAAAAACTTTACAAAAGATACGATGCAAACTATTGTCTTGTACTTGTAATATATTGTCTTGATACTACTCTTCTCGTCTGCCTATAAAACATCTTTAGTATATTGTCTTGTAATATGGTGTCTCCATACTAACAACAGAAGACCCTGCTCCTCTACGCTCTCGGGCCATCCGTCGTCTAGTTGTTCCGATCTCGCCTATACATGGGCATTCCAAGCCTGCATCAACTTTTCAAGACTGGAGCATTCGCCAAACCGATGCCCTGTGCGCCCACCCATGTTCAGCCGAGGAAACTGGTGGAAGCTGGTCCGCGCGCGGCAAGCCCGCTATTGCATGCCCACAAAGCGGACGGCGCTGTTGGAGCAACTCCGGAAGATGGCGGCAAGGGCCTCAGCAGCGGGCTGCTCATGCCCACCTGCAACTACAGCAAAAGGTCAGCCGCTATATTGTCTTGTGCCAATTCAGGCCCTGCTCCATTGCCCCAACACGCGATAACATTTCAGCTGGGTTTGCTGTTCGCGCGGGAAGCTCAGGTTACGGACACAGGTGATTCCGAGCTGTGCTCGGAATCGTTCCGCCGCATCTTCCGGCCGCTGCTTTCGGAGCTGCAGGCAGGGTGAAGTTGGATCATTCGTGTCAGAACCTATATGCGGGAATTTGACCGGAGTCTATTGAATTTTCGACGGCGCGGCCAGGCGCGGGTGCAGCGGCAGTGCGCTGGACGCCACACGCTACGTGCTCTGCAGCTCAAGGGGCGTGCTGTTTCCCTCTGCAGCTCTATGTTTCCCGTGTAGGCACGCGCTCTGATAGAAGCCTCGACTGGCTGGACGTTGAAGAGGCCTTGAGCAGTCGGGCGCTCATATGCCACGTTTGCTCAGCCCTGCTGTGCTCATTAGCAGCAGTCCGGCAGCATTTAGCCGCTTGATCTGCCCAAGGAGTCTTCACGTTCAACGTGGAGGCGCCGGCCTTTTTCTGCGCGGACCGCGACGGCTCCTTCGAGCAGCTCCTCCACCAATTCACCATCAAGAACTCGGAAGAAGTCGCCGTCCCCTCAGGCAATTTTGCATTTTGGGCTGTGCGCCCTATCTTGCGCGCAAGATAGGGCGTGCCTGCATACACGCAAAAGATCGCGTCCCGCTTTCTGTTGACACGTGTGCTGAGGCAGACAGCCTGGGAGTGACCGACCGTGTGGTTGAGGAACACCGCTCCCGGGTCGAGCGATGGCTCTGCCGCGCCATCGAGGCAAGGGTTTCAATTTCAAGTTGCTTACAGCAGCTGTCACAAACACATCAGACACAATGTTGCGCGAGTTCTTTTGCAGGATAATGCGAACTACAAGGCCACGCAGGAGGAGGAGGAGCCGTCGGAAGCGCCGCCGCCCGACGCAGTATTTATGTTCTATGTCTATATATATGTTATATTTATATTCTCCTTTTAATATTTATTTCACATTAATCTTTTATTTATATTGTATATTGAATTAAATTCATGTACAAGCTGGGACCGGCAGTTAGAATATGAAAGTTGGGGATTTATCGAAGTGAATTCTCGCCGGCAACAAGATCGCTGCGGAAGGAATTTGCAGATAGAATATGCGTAATGTGGGGTGCAGATAGAATATGACAGGACATAGTATGTATGGCGGCTATAATATGTTCTGTGAGTTTTCGAAGGAATTTACATAGCTGTTGAAACAGATGCGTATCTGGTGGCTTTGCTATGGAAGCAATGCTTTTCGAACACAAGTGTTGTCGTCAATCTTTCTCCCTTAAAGTTGTTGGTTGGAACGGTACATACTGTTTGCTCTCTTCCTGAGTTCTTGTGGTGAAGAATGTGCAGCACCAGCAGCACCACGCAGAATACCAGCAAAATACTAGCAACCAACTTGCGTGACGCAATGTAGTTTTCACAATGTTTCTTTTTGTATGGATTCTGTTCTAGCTGCTGAAATAGATACTGAAGTCTATCAACTTGTCGCCAACAAGCAGACCCAGCTAATACGGGTGGTCAGAGCCACCTATCCGAATGTGGAACCGCAGCCACCTCCAGCACAAGACCGACTGCCCCCCTCTGCACACCGAACCTCAAGAGATGCCCGGCCCTGCGCAGCTCGCTGTCTACCGGCTCAAGGTGGTCAAGCCCACAGAGGCTAGGGTGAGCCAACTCCTGGCGGAGTGGCGCAGCACCCGCCCAGGAATTGGGTGCAAAGGCAGCGCCAGACCGCACAGGACCAACCACAATGCATTCACGATGACAGAAAGAATTAAATAGCACGAATGATGCACCATCAATTATATATCTTGATTCTATCATAGATTGCTTGAGCAAGTAGGTTGATCACCGGATTATGTTGGCCAAAGGATCCCCTGAGGTTGGGGTGGTACGGTACGAACTTGCTTGTCTTTTTGTGAATTCTGGTGGTGAAGAAGTGCAGTTAGAATATGGATATGTTTGGGTGTTTTTTGCCTCGCTCACTTCACCACCAACACAAGCAGCACCATTCAACCATGCAGAATACCAGCAACCGTTTTTGGTACCATGGATTCTGTTTTTGTTTCCGACATGCTGAAATAAACGCTGAAATGGGTCAATTTGCCTTGAGCAAGTACAGTAGATTATGTTGGAAAATTTTCGGACCTCGAGATATCGATGGAGAGAGAGAGAGAGATAAATAGATAGATTTCCCTTGAGGTTGGATGGTATGGTACAAGGCTCTAATTTTTTTGGTGAATTCTGGTTGTGAAAAAGTGCAGTTTGAATGTGGTTTGGATATGATCGGACGTTTTTTTCCTATCATTCACCACAGCTGACAAGCACCAGCAGCACTACGCAACCACACTGAATACCAGCAAACAGCTTGCACGATGCAGTTTTCACCATGTTTGTTGTTGAATGGATTCAGCCCTATTTTCCAACATGCTGAAAGAGACACGTACGGTACGGGTAGATTATGTTGGCCAAAATTTCCGAGGTTGGTTGGTACGGTAAAATTTGTTTGTACTCTTTGTGAATTCTGGTGGTGAAAAGTGCAGTTAGAATGGGGATATGTTTGGATGGTTTTTCCTCATTCATTTCACCACCAACCCAAGCACCACACAACCCCGCACAAAATACCAGCAAACAACTTGCGCAATGCAATTTTCATCATGTTTGTTTTTGCATGGTTTCTGTTCTATTTTCCAACATGCTGAAAGAGACACGTACAGAAGATTATGTTGGACAACAGTTTTCCCAACATTGGTTGGTACTGTAAACTTGTTTGTACTCTTTGTGAATTCTGGTGGTGAAAAGTGCAGTTAGAATGTGGATATGTTTGGATGGTTTTGTTCATCGCTCACTTCACCACCAACACCAGCAGCACCACACAACCGCACAAAATACCAGCAAAAAACTTGCGCAATGCAATTTTGACCATGCTTGTTCTTGCACGGGTTTTGTCCTGTTTTCCAACATGCCGAAAGAGATCCTTACAGTAGATTATGTTAATGTTGGCCAAAGTTTTCCCAAGGTTGGTTGGTACGGTAAAACTTGTCTGTACTGTATTCATATTATTTTCACTTTTATTTTGTATTAGTATCCTATCTATATATATATATATTGATATGTTATTGTAGATTGTAAGTGTACTATTTTTAGTATATGTATGGTTTGTGTTTTGTCATACATACATTATTTTATTTGCATTATATTTAATTACTTATATTTATACTATATCTATATCGTATATGTGTTCTTACATATTTATATAGTATTTGTTCTTTATGCTCGTATACATGTATTTTCAAATAAACTATAACACAATATGATTTAATAAAACATAATATCATACAATATGATTTGATATAGAACATACAATACAATACTCTACTATACTACTGTACTACCGTTCTATACTCTATACTCTATACTATCCACTATACAATATATATATATATTACTACATATTATTTACTACATATTATTATATATTACTATATGTTACTATATCCTACTATATATTTATATACATTACTATATATATATAGCTATTTAATACTATAGATTACTATATACTCTTTACTCTAGACTCTATACATTTTTTGTTATATCATGTTATTACGGAATTCCTCATGGTGACCAGCCCAAAGGGCCCAAAGTATCCTCGGCCCAGGGCGAATCACTTGAGCCGACTGGGCTGGGCAGTGGCGCGGATGAATCTTGGGGCACGGGACTCAGATCATCGCAACATTTGTGGTGAAAGATGCGAAAATAAGGGGAACATATGAGACACATATGGTAATATGTGTGGTGGAATATGGTAAAATAGAAACCAAATCATCAAGTGTTTGACTTTAACAAAATCATCAATTTTTGCTTTTTGAGGTAGCAGAGTTCGGTTCCGAAGAATGTTTGGGTTCCTCTTTTCCAACAAAAGTTACCCTGATCAGGTGGGAAAAAAACATGGTGCTCAGCTGAAGTGGGAACTTATTCGTGGACTTCCACGAGAATTTCCGTGGATTTCTGGGATCCTATTTCCAGGGGTATTACCCTCTGGTAAACTAACATAGCTATGGAAAATCACCATTTTTAATGGGAAAATTCACTATAAATGGCCATTTTTAATAGCTACGTTAAATTACCAGAGGGTACACAAAGGTTGATCAATGACCTGGTCCTAGTTCAACCCCAACTTTTTTCGCCAACGGGATGGAATCTCCAACAGATAGTTAAAAGTGATGTTGAAAAACGCCCAAAAGTGGACCCGTTACCAGCCCGTGTTACGTATTACGTATAGAATCGAATACAATTACATACATCATCATACATCTAATCTGTGAAAACATAATTTTGATTTTCTTCAAACTTCCCTTGATAGATGATTCGGAGTCAGAATTTCAGAACCGACCCACGGATAATGAGTATTTTTTGCAAATTATATTATATATACACACAGTATTGTGTATTGTTGTATACATACAGTAACATATGTATCCATAGTTTTAGGGGGCCCATATCCCAACTTGTGTGATTTATTATCATAGTTATCTCTGAGTATTACATACGTAGAAAAACTATTATAGTTATCATATATCATATTTATCATATATCATATGTCTCATATATCATATTTATGAAACCATTACACATATATATATATGATATACATAAGTTGACTAGTTTCACATATAACCATCACATATAACCCTTACATATATATATATATATAAAACCCTATAAAACCATATAAAACCATATAAAACCATATAAAACCATATAAAACCATATAACACCATGTAACACCATGTATAACCATATACAACCATATGTAATCATGATGTTTTATAACCATATAAACACTACCATTACATATATAGTTATATTAGTTATATTATAATGGTCATAATGGTCATAGTGGTCATAATGGTCATAGTATTACGTAAGTATATAGTATATATGACAATAATGACCATAGTAAATGCATAACCATAATTGGTATAAATACCCATAGATGTATATACATATATGTATTACATATCACCATAATCATTAGTGTATATATATATATATCCCATCAACTATATATAACCGTAATCATCGTATATATGACCATATCATTATGGTTGACCACAGTTATACCCATAAGACTGACTCCACCTCCACCTGCAGCGCCGATCCCTGCGACCAAGGGTCCTGGTGAGGCTCAGCTCTTGCAAGATCTGGGCGATGCGGCTTTGAAACACAAAGCCCAGTGTTTTAGCAGCAGATGTGAAAAGGACTCCCAAGGGTTCAGTTGGGGTTAATGGGTATATGTATATACTACGTATACATACAGCACATATATATATATATATGTGTACACATATACACACACACATATACATACATATATATATATATATCTATACACATGCACTCCATGTATACATATATATATATATATCTATACACACGCACTCCATGTATATATATATATTATACACACCATATATTACATAGATCACATGATTTACCCAGACATTACCATGTCGCACGGCTCAGGTGGAGCGCTCAGGATGTGTCGCTCTTCACCTGGAGCTTCGCCACGCTGCAAACGTGGCATCCGGTGCTTCATGAGGTGATGCACGAAGGGATGCAGCAAGAAATCTGGGTCAACAGCCTCTAGTAGTGGTGTGAAATGGGGTTATGAAGGGGACAGTACTTATTACATCTTATTACCATAGTGACGCAACTTACAGTAACTAAGAATATTTCTGGAATGAGATAAGCCTCCACTGTTGTCAAACGCGGCTAGCTGGGAAATGCACGAGGAAATTGGGGGATCTTCCAGCACGCCATGTGACATAAAAAGCAGAGGGCAAACTGTTAGCCACCTATTACAGAGGACAACATACTTCAACTACCCTCTGGTAATTTAACATAGCTATTGAAAATGGCCATTTATAGTTGATTTTCCCATTAAAAAATGCCATTTTCAATAGCTATGTTAAATTACCAGAGGGTAGTCTTCAAACAATGATTGTTCGGGTAGCCAGCTATGGCTCAGAAATGGGGTACCTCTGTGAAACCACCATTTCTTGGCAAGTCAACCGTCCCAACATATCCCCACAATGGGGGTCAATCGATTTGAGTTCTACACACATGGGCTTTTACCCACCTCAATCATAAATTGCACCCACCTATGATGAGGCGAAGTTCTGTGGTATCACATGATAGGGATTGAACCGGCATCAACTGAGGAGGACTGAACCAATACGTGTGTTCCACATGTCTCATGTGATGGCTGTCAACTGAGGATTATCTAATAATTTTGAAAGTCAATTGGTGGTCCTTTGTCGCAAATCGGATGCTCACCACCAACCAGTCAGTACTGTAAACAAAAAGAAAGGGAACCCATGGACAAGACCGGGTATTATTGTAGTGAAATTAGTCAACACCAAAGACTTAGTTTTGGGCACAGGCACCCAGTATAGTAGTATAGAATACAATAGCTAATCATCCTGGAGTAGAGTATGCCCAACTTTGAGTATCCCTCAGGGCGTTGTTTGAATATCGCAATGTGGGAAAGCCAGCAATGGGGATTTGCGTTGGCTTTATCAAGATGCTGTTTTTATGCCAAACATCATTGGGAAAATATGGGAAACACACCTATACTACCCTCTGGTTATTTAACATAGCCATGGAAAATGGCCCATTTATAGATGGTTTACCTATTAAAAATGGGCGGATCTTTCCATGGCGAACTGTGAGTCATAACCAGATGGTATCTGGATCTACATCTTTTTTTCGGGAAACTCATGGGATATGACTAGCTGCAGCTTCGAGGGAGGCTCTCAATAAAGTTGGGCCTCATTTCCGGTGGAAAACTGGACCAAGCCAATTTTCATGTTGGTTCCTGCATGACGCTTTCTTTCCAAAACCGGATTATATAATAGTCAGTCATATATTATTCATATTGTGCAAGTGATCATATACACTCTGCAGAATATAAACCATGGCATTTTTAACAGGAACATTATTATAAACCGTGGATTTTGGGACCTATTCTCGGCACCATGGGCAGGTTCGTGTCGCAGCTCTCAGACAGGCGCTGAAGATGGATTGGGGAGGGAAGTAAGAAAGTTGGCAATACCATATATGCCCAATACAATTTCTGAAAGATCTCGTCTGCCAAAATGTTACTCATTGATACTTCTTCTTCGCTTTGGGCGCTTTGGTTTGTGGTCACAAGCCGCCAACTCAGATTTGCCGCTACACGGCGAGTCTTCCGCATTATGGAAAAAGAGTGATTTCATTTAAGAGTGCTTTTTGATGATTTTGATCCAACAAAACTTATGAATGATGATTCTTGATCCAAAAAAATCTTTAGAAATGCTCTAGAAATCTTTAGATGTTTTGATCCTTTTTCTTTTCGGATTTTCCGTTTGATTCGGAGCGCCGGCGCCTACAGGGACGCTCCAACTTGCAGAACTTCGGTGAGCAGGTGGGGCTAATTCGCAACCCTCCGGTAATAATTCTTTTCCGTTTGCTATGGAAAAGTCATGATCCATCAGAATCCATCACCATTTGATGATGTAAATCATCGAAGTCAACGGGCCTATTAAAACAGATCCAGATACCATCTGGTTATGACTCACAGTTCGCCATGGAAAGATCCAACCATTTTAAATAGGTAAACCATCTATAAATGGGCAATCATAGAATTGGATGATGGGAAAATTTACAGGAAAGACCTATATTTGATGGTAACAACCATGGTTTTGTGTAGATTTTCCCTTAAACCAATCCATTGACGCAACTTTCCATAGAACTGTTAAATTACAGGGATTCATACGGATGATCAGGGAAAATCGTGGAACATCTGCATCGCATGGTACGTTTTACATGCCAATCAGAGCCGGCGCTTCCTGTTCACCAGGAACCATCATGATCCATGATCGAAATCACTAACCCATTACAACACGCAGCATTTTCTAAAAGCCCCCCCAGCTTTTCCATCATCGACAGATCACAGGATCTCTCCAATTTCACCTGGGGTTTGGGCCTCGGAAGCCGACGACTTGCCGATCTTGGTGCATTTTCTGCGTAGCTTCGGAGAAGTTGCGCCTAAGAAACGAACTTGGCTTGATTTTTCCAGGTTTTTTAGGGTTTACTGTCATTTTCCAGTGATACTATACTATGGATGACACCCACCGTACTTAGGGTTTACCGACATTTTTCAGGTTTAGTGCCCATCTGAGGTCTAGCCAAGTTGCAGATCAGGGACCAAGAATTGATGAAGATGGTTGGCAAAGAGGTCTTTGGGCAGCTGAGGGTTGTGCTAAGTGGCCTTGTCCAAAAAGGGCCCAAAATGTTTCCATTTTTCAATTAGGAAACAGCCCATTTTTTCCATGGTGGATTCTTTGGGGGCCAGCCCATCAGGTGGATTCGAAAACCACACCATTGAGGTGAGCAAAAACTGTTTAAAAATCTTGCATTGAGATTAGACATAAATGACATTAGACATGGAAATGGTTGTATCTAAACTTTGGTAATCCAAGCTGGCAAGCCGGACAAGCCTCAAAAAATTCATCGGAAAATGGAGAGAAATCAGATCCGAGTCCCAGGAAGCCCTGGTTTCGGATGGAATCTATGCATTTTAGGGTCAGATTATTGTGGGCATTTAATGGATAGTATATATATATATATATATATAAATGCCCGTTTGATGATGATTACTGCAAACATAACGCAGAGTCTTAGAGTCTTCGATGATTCATCTTTGATTTTTAAGGGATGAGCAGAATCCAGCTGCATTTTTTCCTAATCGGAAAGCGCAGGTCGAAGCAAAGCTCTTCGAGTTCAGCCATATGGGATTGGTGTGCTCCTTGGCATGACCGGGTTAAGCCGGTTAAGCCTCGCAGATGTAGAATCAGAACATATACAGAACATATACAGAATAGGTAACCAAATAACCGTCACCGCTACCGGGTAGATTCGGTCAAAGAGAATGTGAAGATGATTGAAGATTATTGATTGAACTCGTTGATTCAGAATGTCACTTTATGTCATGTCAGTCCTGACTTGTTTGCTTTCGTGGGCTGTCCATTTGATAGAATCCCCTCATCAAGCAGCGACGCTACCATCCTGCTGACAGGATCACTCCATCTGAATCACACCTGACAATGACACAACCAGAAATGTCCCTGGAATCCTGGTGAGTACAGTAAGGGGAACTATCCCCAAATGGCCCAACAATTCAGCCTGAAATACCCAAATGTTTGCCCAGATTTTTATCATGGTCCGAGGCTCCAAAACGGCAGACTTTTTCAGGTTGCTGAATCACCAGCAAGTCTGCGGAAATGTGGACTTCTACAGCGGATCCATGTCCCATTTGTTGAGAAAAATGACACTTTGGAAAATATTTATAATGTTCATTCATGTTCATTATATCCGTGGATTTCCCCTATGAGCTTTGCATCTTTCCCCACCTGCCAGGTGAGGGTCTCTAGATTTTAACAAAGGTGCAACTCCTTTTCCTCCTTACCCGCCTACTCCGCTGTCTTGTGGACCTCTCATCTTCTTCATCTCCTCTGGCAGCTGCTGATGCTGTGGGCCTCGCCTGTACCCGAACACCACATCGCCAGCTCCGGATGCAGCGGGCCCAAACACATGCCAAAGAGAATGCCAGACATAATGCCAGATAGACTGTCACAAAGGATGTCAGAAAGAATGTCAGAACAGATGCCAGATAGAATGTCAGAATATATGCTAGAAAGTATGTCAGAATAGATGCCAGAAAGAATATCAGAGTATATGCCAGAAAGAATGTCAGGATATGTAATATATAATCCTCTCTACCTATTACTAAAACCCCCTCCCCCCAAATGGTAAACACGGTGATCTATTTTTATTATTAGATATTATTAGGGGGTATTTAGTATTAGGGTGCCCCTAATATTGGAATGAAAACCATAATAAAAATAAAAGCAACTCGATTTCAAATTTGATTAAATTCCTTATTAAACTCTATAAAAGATTTTGCCAAAAACTGGATTTCGATGCTGTCCCTTAATATTCCAATGAAAACCTGAATAATAAACATAAAAAACGCGATTTCAAATTTGATTAAATCCCTTATTAGAATCTATATAAAATATTGCCAAAAACTGGATTTCGAAGCTTTCCCCTAATATTCCAATGAAAACCTTAATGATAAAAATAACAAATAAAACTTGTGAGATGGGACCCTATTTATAAAACCTCCAGGTGGCAATCTATTTTTATCAATGGGGGGTTATTGTTTCACCATCCTGTTCTCCTATTGATTCTCAATTACCACAATTAAGAATCCAATTGTGCCCAACAAAAAAAAACGAAGTGCCACACCAATCCTATTTTTTAATTTGGGGGAGTTTTAGTAATAGGAAGAAGGAATTACACACATACATACATATATATATATTATGCCATACATACTTCCAGATGATATGTCAGAAACTATGCCGGAATAATTTGTCAGGGTGGGGATCACTGGAAGTAAAATTGTTTTGTTGATGACATTCCCCCAAACACATCCCCTTTAATCCCTACTTGGATGTGCATCCCACTTCTAGTAAGTGGTTTATAACCCATATACAACATATAATCTCATACATGGCGATATTCCATCAATCTAACATAATCTAAATGTTTCTTCACCCATTTCTAAGTGGGATGCACCTGCCAGGCACCATCTGGGGCTTTGCCAGCCTTCGTCTGGCAACTCCTTTTCTTTCTCGGGCCAGACTGGGGACTGGATGATGCCCTGGGTCGTTGTGGACGAAGAATGAGTTGATGGGTTGATTCCATCCCAGCTGGAATGATGATCCAAAATGAGTTGGTCTCTTGTTTTCACGGGGTGTAACAAGAGAGCAGTGTATTTTTTTGGGCTATTTGATGAAGGCATGATTATATGAGAATGCTGCTTCACTATATCAATATTTGTTGGCTGGTGGGGTATTTCTAGTTGGCAAGTTAAACTTGCTAAAAGTTAAAACCCAATAGTTGTTGGACGAGGCTGAAAAACACCGTTTTTTTCTCAGACCACAATGGATCTCTGAAGCACAGGGGTTGATACATGTCTGAATGCAAAAATGTGAAGCATCACCAGGGTTTCTCCAACATATTGTAGGTGAATGATTCTCTCAAATTCTCAAGAGGTGGGGGTGATTTTAGCCATTTTCTTTATTTTCTTCGCGAACATGTCCCTTGTATCTGAGTGTTGGGAGCAACCCTCACCCTAGTTCAACTAATTATCACTAATCAACACTAGTCAAATAATTCATATTAGCTGAATTAACTCACATTAACCCTTGATTTATGGGCCATTAACATTCACCCATTTCTAGGAATCGATGGTTGCTAAAGTTGCTTCCTGGCTTGGGTTTCCCCGCATTTCGTGGCATCACATGTCGAGCGTCGTCGTCAGAGGCACTTGATCACATCAGAGCTAGCAACGTGAGGACGTCCGACGGTCGATCCGGTCGTTTCCTGCAGATCTTCTGCCATGGAAATCACCATGTTGAATAGGTAAACCATCTATTTCGATTAGGGCCATCTATACCATGGCTATGTTTGCTAGTCACATGTTGTCACGGGAAAAAGTGGTCACAGTTTGCTACAAATTCTCATCGTTGAAGTTGTCATTCTTTGCTCGAACTTGTCATCATTTGGTAGACTGGTTGGTGGCTTGGAACATTTTTTTTCCATTGGGAATGTCATCATCCCAACTCCCAACTGACGAAGTCATATTTTTCAGAGGGGTAGGTCCAACCACCAATCAGTTATGTATATAGGTATTATAGGTATTATAACCACTATTATGATATAATCCCATTATTGATGATTATCCCATTATAATCCCATTATAGATATATTATTAACCATTATTGACCAACCAGGTAGAGTTTGTCAACCAGGGGTCGCTGCCTGGGATGGGAGAATGGTCTGGTTCAACAATTCTGTGGAGGCAGTGAAACTGACACAACGCACGCGCGTCCGTTTCAGAGAGAAATGCTGGTGTTAGGTTCCCGAACACAAAAAATGATTTCCCGTGTTTGGTGAAGAGTTTATACATATATATATATATAATATGGCAAAATGATGCAACATGAACATTTTTGAACCAGACCCGCTGGGATGTTTCTGATACAGGCACATGAATTGAAATATTAGGTTATATATGTATTTACCTACAGTAGCATATCATATCTGTCACTATTTGTCCATTATACCATATATCATATCATATCATATCATATCATATCATATCATATCATATCACCACATATATGTATTATACCATATCATATCATTATTTACCATATATATATATATATATGTATTTACCATATCATATCTGTCACCATACACACTGCATATTGCGAGTTTTCTTTTGACGCATTGGTCCCACGGTGGCTTATTGGGGGGCTGTAGCATGGTGGCCTATGTTGGCCTAAGCTCCACGCGAAAGATGCACAGAAGGTTGACCTTAGTAGGGTGATAAGGGAGTAACATGGTATACATATATAATATACAATATGATATAATATGATTTAATATGATATGATATATATATACACTATAATATATATATATACTATAGTATATATATACACTATAATATATATATATATATACTATAGTATATATATACACTATAATATATATATACTATAATATATATATATATATATACACTATAATATACATAAATATATATACTATAATATACATATATATACACTATATAATATATATACTACACAATATATATATATACACAATAATATACATATATATATAAATACAATAATATATATACACAGTAATATATATATATATACAATAACATACATACATATACAATATATATATATATATATATATGTATACTTACTATGATATATATATATTTTAACTATGATATATATATACACTATAATATAGATATATATATACACACTAATAATATACGCACATATATATATATACACGCTAATATTATATATACATATATACTCGAATATATATACTATAATATATATACTATAATATATATGTATATACTTTGACATATATACTATTATATATATATACTAATATATGTATATATACTATAATATATATATACATACTATAATATAATATATAATTTATAATATAACATAATATAATATAATATATAATTTATAATATAACATAATATAATATAATATTATATAATATATTGTATAATATGTGTATAATATATATATAACATAATATTTGTATAACATATAAAATATAATACATGTACAACACATAATATATATAGATTACAACACATAATATGTATATTATGTATGATATATAATTAAACAAACATATAAATAAATACATATATGTATATATATACATTATTATACATATTAGATTATATAGATATGATATTGATATATATATATATATAATATAGATAGATCGATTGATACAGATATTGATACCCTTGGCTTTAAAACCCTACCAGTACACATTTGTAGGGTGGAAACTAAAACCCCGGGTTTAGCGGTGATGATGCTGGAAACCCTGGGTTCATCACAAGATTTCCCACAGTGCTTCTGCTTTGTTCCATGACGTATTTCTTAGATATTCCACCATTCAACCTTACTTGTCAGGACTTCACATCTACTGTACACCGAGGAAAATGCAGCCCCAACATGGAAAAGTATGGCTCTGGAATTCAAATCTTTAGCCACCTGTAGCCCAACAGTCCCTGTATTCAAAACAAACTGTGCCGATGAGAATCCAAGACTAGTCATCGGGGAGATGTGACCAGTCCCAGTGCTGCGTTTTTGTAGCTACAGATCTGAAGATGTACCAACTTATGTGTATTCATGTTTGTGGATGGTTGCGAAACCCTGCATCAGTTGATAACTGTTAGTAACCATGAAAGATGGGATTATCATCTATCAACTGGTGGATTTTTCATATAAATAATGGGATTATCATGGGATAAACCACTAACTGGTGGATTTTGTTCCATCCACGCCATGAATCCAGCGGAGGATGACACCGAAGGACAGCACGATGCTGTTGTGGTCCATGGCCACCTTGCGACATGACACGCAACGTGAGTCTGGACCTCCAGATGTGGCTGTGATATGCTGTGCTGCATTTGAAACAAGGGGGTTATAGATGGTTTTTGTTTCATTTTATATCCTCAGTTACAATATTTGTACATATGTGGTTAGGTCATGAGTTATAAACCAGTTTATATTATATAATGTTTATATCCTCAGCTATGGTTGGGTTTTTTTTACCACTCACGATGCCTAGGATGCACCGATACCAATCTACGACAGTGGGACCAACTGGTGACCGTGATATTGATATTTAAAAAATATGTGTCCTCGTAAGCAAATCTGAAACCCAAGATGAGTGTGGGTTGAAAAAGTGTTGAACATTCGGGCATATAAACAAACGACCCAGCTTGAGGTTACGCTTACATCTTTTGTATTCGCCATCCATCTTTTTTTGGTAGCCAATAAAATCACCCACACAAACTGGTGCAAAACGTGAACTCAACTGCTGTAGAAACCCAGAGAGATTGATCAAAAAATGCGGCAGCAGAGGCTCTGACAATCAACCATGGATGGCAATTGAACATCCTATATAAATGGAGGTTTTAATGGGAACATCATTTATAAATGACGGGTTTTTCATTGCCATGTTTCATTACCGGAGGGTAGTTTGTATATAAATGTATATAATAGGATGTCAAATCGAATCAGATACAATAACTTTGCACCACGTAGTTGCCAATTGGTCGCTGGTCGCAAAATTGCAGAAACTGTCGTCAATAGTCACCAAAAATTTTGGCCAGAGAAGTGGACACTGAATCTGGCAGTTGGAGGTATCTACAATGCGCTACCCTTGACCAAAGACCGAAGACCACCGCAACGCCATGTCCTTACCATTGCCGGCACGTCGTGGCTGAGGCTCCTCTACCATCATGTAGCTGATCATGTGATCGTGCCACTTGGGGAAGCATTGGTGTTGCGGATCCCGTTGGGGCAGCACCCTCTGGGAATTCGGTTGTCACTTGAATTTGCGTCCTAATGTTTGATTCTGAGTGCAGCAACAGCCATCAAAATTGAAGATGTTAATACATTTTCTATAGATTGATACCAGTCAAGAAAATGGGACATAGATTCCCAACCATTTAAGTTGCCACTTCTGTAGTGAAGCATTTTACAGTAGAGTCTTGGGGTTGTCGACTTTGACCCCACCCTCTGCTTTTTCAGGGTAACCTTTGACCTAACCTAACCATAAACATCGGGAAGTACTCAACTCGGGCTATAATTGTTGACACAAATTGTCATTTATTTAAAGATCTTTGATTTAATAAATTTCGTTGGTAGCTGATCTCAATGGTACGAAGAAACACAGGTTTCAGCTGATCACCTTGGTGAGACAGGTCTACATCCCGAAGAGATAGAAACGGTGAGGGGAACTTTACTTTTCCACTTTTTTGGAGGGGCTATAGCGGCTATACTCCAATAATCTTCAATATACTGTTAATACTAATATGGAGTACGAGTGTTGGTCAGGCAACCAGTAGAAGTGCAATGCTCAACACTGCGTCCCAGTTTGGGAATAGTTTGGGGTACCGATGGGCCCCGCAAAAAATAGGTCTTAAACCCTCCGTCTTGAAGGGTTGCCTATAGAGTTGATGGGACAATCTACGTCGGACTCCCCCTTTGATTTTGGGTGCAGTTCGACTAATGTCACTAATTAGCGCCAAGCTAATAGTAGTGGTTGTAAAACCATAGAGGTTTAATCATGTTATATCCAAAGTTATGCTTGGAATCCCATGGTACATATTTGGTACATATGGTTAATTTGGTACAAAAATAACCCCCATCACCTGCACCTCCCATGGTACATATGAGGCCCGGAGCATCGCAATTTCAAGCCCAGGAGTCCCGTTTCTATGGGATTTGAGTCCAAGAACAGGGTAGCCTTGATCATCATTTTATACATTACCCTTTGGTTATTTGACATAGCTATGAAAAATGGCCCATTGAAACAGATGATTTTCCCAGCGTTTGACACCTCCATTGAATTATAATGGATTTTCCAGTTCGCTATGTTAAATAACCAGATGGTATTATTTATGGCCATAGTGCATCTCCAAGTCTGGTAGTCTGGTGCATCTCCAATCTTTATGGACAGTACCGTTTAGTGCACGGCACATGAGAACGACCCAAGCTGGCGTTCTGGGGACCCTTTTTCCCCTTTTTTCACCCACTTGATGTGGTAAACCGGTCAACCCAATCAAATATCCCCAAGTCATCACCATACATGGGTGCGAAAAAAAAAAAAAAAACATGCCCAAATGGTGTCAGCTGGATGGCCCCGATCTGCTTGAATCGGACTGATTGCAGTCCAAGCTGGCGTTCTGGGGTGGATTCACCGAAGAGAAAAATGGTGCAAAAAAACAGGAGGTATGGCGCCAGGTCTGTAAAAATTGTGTATCCCATTCCAATGTTTTTATCCACCCAGCCCGGACGATCACAGAATTTGACATTGTTGTTTTCGAATGTTTAATGCCCCAAAAAGCAACCCCATGTAACCCCCAAAAAGATCAAACACGTAGATCTCACTTAGTGCTGGCTTTTCTATATCTTTTTGGGGCTTCCAACTTTCAGCAGCGAAAAGGACGTCTCGATTTGCCTCTGGGCCTTTTGTACAGCCCGTGCTTTGGCGTCAAATCTGGTCGCGTCCCGGGGGGATGCCTAAACCAATAGCTGGCCGGGAAGAGTAGGGACATGTTATGATTGACCAGTAGCTTTGCCGGTACTGATGAGAAATTTTCGGACAAGCTCATGGTTGTTGGGACTCAGATTTTTGTTTAACAGCTAGTTTGATGTAGTCTGTGTATATGTTTGCACATCTTTGCCAGGAAAACATAGGAATATCACCAGTCATATTGGAGATGGCAGGAACATCTGGGGTCAACATATGGATGGGCCCAACGAACTGGGCCATGCTTTGGACTATCCGAAGGGTTGAAGTACGACCCACACGTACCAGACATATTTGAGGTCGTGTTTGCAGCTAAAGCCTGCTAAATTGCTAAATCTAAGTTTGTTGGAACGAATTGGCTAGTCAAATCTCCCATTTCTGTTTGACACATCTGTTCAATGCCATACATAATATGAGTTTGTCTAACTTCTGGAATACCCAAAATTCACTAGTTTTAGAACCTAGTTTTAGCCAACGGCATTAGCGACCCCTGCGGTTTTGGCATTTATGCTGATAGGATGCAAGTTGCTCTTGAAATTGATGCATGCGCAACTGACGTCACGTCACTGGGTTGGGGTGGGGTGGGTATGTTAACGTTCATGTTAACTTACATCACATGCACAACTGACGTCACGTCACTGGGGTGGGGTGGGGATGTTAACAGATGTGACTGAATCTGGCCAACAGAAGAAAAAAACAAGTTGAAAATCGACGAACGTTCCACACGAAACGCGCTTTTGGTAGCTGGCCCCAGTGGAACTACGATTTGACGCTCTTATCACGTTTTTACAAAGCCTTGCAAATAACATGATTTTGTGAAGGAAGCATCATGAAAAATCCATGAATTACCCCGGGGTCGCTAACCGCGCCGTAGCCTAGTTTTACCTACGACAATGATTTTCTGGCAAGAACTTGAGCGAAATCCACCATTTTTGGCCATGTATCCCATGATATCGTCACTAGACCAGCATCATATCCCCATGATGCCTGGTTTGATACGCCGCCCGTGTGTTGGTTAACTCAAAACCATCAACTTTTGGATGGTGGAATCACCACTTTTGGATGGTGGAATCACCATTTTTGGAGAGTTGCATATTACTTATACTTTTTGTTGCTTGAATATATATGTATACATATATATATATATACATATATATATACATACATACATAAATAATATACATGTTGAATCTTTATTTTAATTTTACTCAGCATCATTGCTTGTTAAATCAGCATTTTGTCGCTTGAATCACCATTTTCCTCGTTAAATCAACCCTTCCCTTAAACAAGGATTTTGCTGGTGAAATCAAACACTTGAGGGTTGTTACTTCAAACATCGAATCACTATCAAGTTTTGCTGGTTAAATACGTACACCAGCATTTTACTGGCTAAATCAGCAGCTGGCATTTTGCATGTCTGTCTCCACTCGGCGGAGCCAAAGCTTCGCAGGCGTGGACCATCCACGGGTCTTCCGCGCGCTGGTGGCGCAGATTGCGGAGAGGGAGATGACAACGAGCTTCACATCGCAGGTGCTAGAAATGTCGGGTTGAAGTACCTATGAAATACCATATTTGGAGTGATGCCAGTCAGGTAGCCAATCATGTCTCTGCACAAAAAATGAGAAACCAATTTTGGATTGCCGCATTTTGGGTTACCAAGGGTACAAGTATACCCAACCCCTGGGGGTTAACCCCGAAATCCCATTCATTAGCATTTTTCTCTTATTTCATGGCCACCTGCGGGGTTAATCGCATACTTTAAGACATACCCAAATATCATATTGTTAGATATGGTTGGTTATACATCCCATGAAAAATCCTTAAGTCCCCATGTTTTCTTGTTTAAATCCACCATATCGGCACCCAAAACCATCTCATGTTCCAATAAATCCCATTAAAATCCCATTAAAATGGATGATTATCCCATGAAAATCCCATTTTATAATGGAAAATCCCATTAAAATCCCATGATTGTTCCCCCTTTTTTACCCCGATTTTTTCCTTTGCATCAGGCCCTTGCCAATGCGACCTGGGCATGTGCCAAAATGAGGGCCGAGGCAGGGAACGACAAGTGACATCCACATTTTGCTGGAAAATTATCATATTTATTGGTCATAATTTTAATCCCCCAATATCTCCCAATGATCATCATAATTCATATCATCATCATATAATCATCATATGATCATCATATGTTTTCCCATGGTTTCTCATCATTTCTCCCTTGAAATGTTCGGTGCCATGTTTCGGTCGTGCCTTTGGCTTTCCCAAGGCGACTCAGATGGTGAAGCTGGCCACCCAGGAGGTCGCCATCTATGACGCGCACAGAGCGAACTGGAAAAAAACCCCAAAATAAATGGAGGTTTAGTGGAGGTTATCATAGATTGATGGATGACAAATGGAGGTTTCAAACGCTGGGAAAATCATCTATTTCGATTAGGGCCATCTATACCATGGCGAACTGTTAGTCATAACCAGAGGGTATATCATGGGGATTTCACCAAATCCTCCGCGCTATAGCTGGGAAAATGATGTTTAATGATGATTTTTATGGATGATGATTTAATTAATCATTGATGATTTTCATTTTCACATTTTCATGATGATTAATGATGATTGATGGATAATGATGATTCATCTATAGATGATAATGATGATATATTTATATATAATGATATTCTTATGGATTACTGTATATAATGATGATAATTCATCTATAGATGATGATAGATGACTAATGATTGATTAATGATGATAGATTTTCATGATGATAGACTTGAATGTCTTAGAATGTCTTAGATACGTGATTTATGGTGACTTGTGGTTTATAATATAGTGATTTGTGATTTCACAAGTACAAGTCGATAGTAGTTCATCTTAAAAAAAAACTGAGCTGGGGATGATGGAAACCCAGAGGCACTTCGGCGTCCGATGCGGGATTGGTCTCCACAGGCCATCTGGATTGCGGGACCCGCGGTGAGGGGTAAAACGATGTAAAAAAAACGAGAAACATAGTAACACCTTTTCGCTATTAACTTTTTTTTTCTCCGCAATTAAGTGTTTTTTTTTTTCGCAATTAAGCGGCGCCCTCTGATGTAAAAAAAACTAGGTGAATACCTGGGGTACAACCACGAATCTAACTGGGTTTTTTCATAATATGGTTCTCACCCAGCTTCCAATGCTGACATCCAAGGATGTAAAGATTTCTGGACATGTTGAGTGACCACGAAAAAATCATCTCTTGACTCAGGCGATGGGACCCCCCCCCATTTTTTAAGAGGGGAATCAGCTGGACTGGTGACTCGTTGGATGTCACGAGCCAACGTTTTCAAACGCTTTGGGTTCCAAAGAATTCAAAGAGTTTGGCAATCTTTGAGTCACCCATCCAAATGAAGCAGAGGCGGGGAGGAGGGCAGTTTTTTCAAACATCAGGATCTTTGTTTTTGGAAGTAGACAACAACATTTGTTTTTCTCCTCTCTCTCTCTCTATATATGGATACAATGATATATGATTACAGACACCTACGTTTTTTCGATACTTCCCAGGTCGGTTCCGTTCCTGGTAGGCCATAGTGACGCTGATTTGGTCCTCTTCTGAAGCGCAGATGCCCGCAGTCGAACTGTTTCCTGGCTGGGGGCAGCTGAAATGATCGAAAATAGGGGTTTCACATGGTTTCACTCATTAATCATTAATCCATATTATATAATCCCTTCCCCAATTTTTTTGATTTCTATGGTATACATGATACAACATAGACACCCCACAGATACCATGGTTTAGTAGGGGATGAAATCACACATGTGGGACCATAGAATGGGGATGTTGAATATTAGCAGGATGGACCTCAGGATGGATTACTTGTTGGATGTTGATTAAAGAGGATTCACAAAACATCAGAAAACCATTACTGTAACCTTATCAACCACCGAAAAAAAAGAACATAACCCAGGCATCGTACGTGATTGGTCGGATATACCGATATACCCGACCTAGACATGGGTTATGAACCACTTACCAATTGGGTTTTTTGCCCTCAAGCACCCAAGATGCTAGTGGATTTCCTTGGCTGAAACCTGCTTGGCCCGAGCCTCTGTGGGTGTCACTTCATGAATCAATTGATGATATTCATGGGGATGGCTCAGCAAATTGTGATCCTCGGTGAATCTTTGTGGAGGGACAACCTAACAGATTGCTTGGAAAATTAATGATGGCAAATTACCAGCCACAAAAGTAAACACTCAGACATCTTGGGTGCATTAGGTGCAGTTCTTTCCTGTTCAAATCCTTTTTTCCTATGGTATGGTCGAATTCCCGTTTTTGGTTGGTTGATTGCCAGTGTTTGCTGGTCTAATCTCTATTTTGATTGATGGAATCTAAGCTTCAGCATTCAGTAAAATCTGTTTTTTTTTTTTAAATAATGTTTGGGTGTGCATGTCGGTTGGTATGTTTTTTTTTTTTTTTACCATGGTTAGATCACCCATTTGCAAATGGAACGTTTGAGTTCGAGCAGTGACATTTTTTAGGGTCTGATCACCAAAAAAAATCAAACAGTGAGTCACTAAGACAATTCTATCTTTTGTTTTGCCACATCTTACAATGTGATGCCCCGCAGTTACAGCTTGGTTTAGTTGGCCCCCCTGATGCATGATCAAATCTAGGGCACCTAGCTGGTTGGTCACCGACCGCTGGTGATATCTCCGCAGTGAAATTAGAATACATCCATATTTCAGTCATATTTTCATCCATGGTGATAAACCAAGAATCCATATTTCATCCATACTTCCGTATTTCATCCCACATCAATATTCGTAGGTTTTTTTTCAGTATGGGATTACTATGGACAATCTCGTATGAACTCATTATTAATTTAGATATTTTTTTACCATATCAAGTCTAGAAAGGAATCAAGTCCAATCTTCATCGCAGGGCAGCAGTGCTGATGATCCTCCAGGAGGGTCAACCTTGGATACTACCCATGACTGGGAATGGTAACCATACATGTTTATGCCAACTATATATATATATGTATTTATGGTGATGACTGAGGGATGGTAAACATGTCATTGTTTACCCACAGTACGAAATATTTTATGCTATCAATGGTAAAATGATGTAACATGTATGAACCAGCTGAAAATATATAGATTCTTTGCAGATGTCTATAAAATTCTCCATGGATTACAGCGATAATGTCGCGAAACCACCATTCCTCTGCAGGTTGATTGCGATGCTGCCAGAACTGCAACGCCGTCCGCAGGCCTTCAACGAGCCTCGGCGATTCGGGGGGATCTAACGCGTTTGAGAATGGGGTGTACCATGGTGAAAATATAGCCGACTGGGACAAATGATGATGAATTTGGGAGGAACTATAAAAAGCGAGACAAACGCACATGGGGGATTTATATCATTAATCTTTAATTATACAGATGTTTAAACAAGCTTTATATGGGAATATACTGTAGCAAATGTGGGGAGATGAAAGAATATAAACCAACATTTGACATTTTGCTGCTTGGTGGTTTCGTTCTGTGGTCACCAACTGTTAAACTCCGACCTGGTCGGAGTTGAAGTCCCAGGATTTTCCCCCAGTTGAAGCCTCCGGGAATCAAACATTGCAATGGAAAATCCATCATTTATATGTGTATATATATATAATCTGGTTGGTGGTTTGGAACCATGGAATTTTATGACTTGCCATTAATCTTGGGAATGGAATGTCATCATCCCAACTGTTACTAAAACTCCATCATTTTTCGGGGTAGGTTGAAACCACCAAGCAGTATTAATATCGTGGAGATTTCTCCATTAGTGAACCTCCATTTAGATTACGGGGGATTTCCGAGTACCATATCAAAGATGACACCGGAGAGTGTTACTCCATCCCGGTCAAAAAAACATGTGCGGATTAGGTCAGTAGTCCTGTTATGAATAGAGGCTCAACTAAAAAGGGAACAACCAGATCTGTTCGGTGATTGGATTTCTAGCAAAAATCGTCAGCAGACATTGGAAATCTATGGCCCCACTGCAGCTTGGAGGAACCATTTTACCTGTTTTACGACTGGGTGAACTAACCTTGGAATGAAAGATTCGTACAAGGTTGTGACCCCCCCAGTTGTGTAAGTTGGTTTATATTCACCCCATCAACTCTTTTGAACATGTTCAATAAACCCGAGTTATTCAAGTGAACTAAACCAACTTAGCTAACATAAACAAGCAATAAATAAGCTATATGAACTATATAAACTATATACTGGTTGGTGGGTTCGAACCTGAATTTTATTTTCCATTCATATATGGGATGTCATCCTTCCCATTGACGAACTCCATCATTTTTCAAGATGGTTATTGCACCACCAACCAGAAACTATATATATATATGGCACCAGGCTGCATTTTTTTCAGGACCGAGATTTGGCCTCCTTGGTCTATGCGCTGAAGGTGGCTCGATCGGAGGGATTTTTTCACCGCTGTTTTTCAATCGCGTCAGAACTGATCATCTGTTATGAAAAATGACTATATAATGACATGCAAGAACATAGGGATTATTAATTATATATAATGATATAATAGATAAGCCCGGATTATCTATTATATAATAATATATATATATGTATAGAACTGATGATCACCTTTGTTTCAGTATAATTATTACAGGAACATGCAGGAACTGTATGATAATGTACTGATAATATATTGGCAATCACAGTTTGACTGGCATGAACACAACACCATGAGTCGCGTGGCGAGATTACAATATCCACCAGAGTGGTGGTACCCATTGAAGCTTCGAAAGGCCCATCATTTTTTTTTAAAACACAATTTTGAATTTGTTGAAGGGAACATGCAGAGGTCCACCTACATTTGGTAAGCTTGGTTTCTTTTGTTGCTTTAAAGCAACCGGATGAATGTTAATTACATGGACATAGATGGATACTTTGCTCCAACTGAGCTTGGATGCATTCAAACGTTACGGATCTCCTGATCAGCTTGAACATATCCTGGAGTCTGAGCGTGGACCCCAAGATGTCAAGGTTTGCGCAAAAAATGGGGGACCCATGGGGACCCCAACATCCAAATTGGTAATTTTTGATAAGCCGGTATCCATATACACATATACACATATACGTATATATACTCATACACACACATATATATATAGGTATACATGCACATACACATATAAACATATACACATATACACATCTATCTATCTATCTATCCTATCCTATCTTATCTTATATTATCTATAAATAAATTCACATCCGGTACATGTATCCCATGATACCCGACTTACTTGGTTAATCCCCATGACATATCCCGCTCTGTACCATGAACTACTTGGTGGTTTCATTTGTTATTTTCCACCATATTTAGAATGATGATCCCCAATGACGAGCATATTTTTCAGGGCTGGCTCAACTACCAACCGGTTTTTCTCTCTGGTAATCGAACATTGCAATGTAAAAAGTCCTTTTAATTCGATGATTTTCCCAGCAAACCTCAGGATTTCCCGGGATTTCCCATGATTTCCCAACCTCACAGCTAGCTGATTCACAAGTTGTATCTGGAGGAGGCTTTGTGGCCATTGGAGCACGCAGAGTCGAGGTGCCAAAGGGGGTGAAACACTGAACTGAAGATCTGCAGGTTCCATTTTGTTCCAAAAAAAAACCGGGAATTCAGCAAGAGAAATGAGGATCATGAGGAAATAACATGAAACAACCAACAAATCTGAAGAGATTCTGGCATAGATTGCATAGATAAGCCATGATTCGTTCGCTTTCGGAGATAGCCTTTGGATTTCACCGTTTCACCGGCAAGGCGTACAGTGTTGAAGTGCGTGAGCCAGGAAATTTCGAGGTTCGAAATGGGCCAAAAGCAACATGTAAAAAAAGTATCCATTCGTATCCAGAAAAACTGGATGGCTGAAGTTGAGTTTCGTTGTTCTGATTGATATATACTGTATATATATATAAGTAATTTTGTTTCGGGGGCTGAAAGTCTATTAAAGCTTACATGAATTATCATATATAAAATCATAAATTTTTGCATGCTTTTCTTCCGGCATAGATGTTATGCATTCCTAAATCATGCAATTTCCACGTTAATACTTTGTCTAGTGTGGTAAACCGGACGGTAAACCCAATATTCAACCACGGCTATGGTCATACAACGTAGAAGAATCTTATTTTCCCTTCAAAAGAATATACATAGCAACCCACAAAAAGAACATAACATCAGTTATCACTATGTTGGAAACGGATTGTGTTTTTCTATTTTGTTGGGACTTAGTAGAGTTTTTCCCACGTTTTCTCCCCCTGTTTTACCATGTTTTACCTCATTTACAGATCTCCACAGAATGCATCACGGTTTTTCTTAAAACGGCTCGTTGTACCGCATCGCCAGGCGCCATTTGCCGGCCACGGTGAAGATGTTCAAATTCCTGCGATCGCCTCCGGCGGCGGCGACCAAAAGTCGCGCGCAAGCGCAGCCCAGAATGACTTAAAGATGGTTAGCAGATCCCAGATGATCCATGTATGGTATATATATATATGATCTATGGTCAATACTCATGGTTAATAGCCATTAATAGGGGCTAGTCATCCAATGGTTCATAGGGATTTATAATGACCATTATAAGGATCCTTATTATGGATGGGATGACCATCAACCATATAGTGAGTATTGACCATGGCTCATATATTACCATATCTTACCTACATTTGGTTGATTTTTAGGGCAAATCTTGGTAAATATTCCAGCACCATGGAGCATTTTGGGATGTTAACAGATGGAATTTCTATTACAATATGCAGTCACCTGTATTGTCCTAAGAATTCTGCGTGCTGTTTTTCTTTATGACATATATAGTCTGATTGGTGGTTTGGAACATGACTTTTATTTTTCCATTGAGTTGGGAATGTCATAATCCCAACTGTTACTCACTCCATCATTTTTCAGATGGGTAGAAAAAACCACCAACTAGTAGTTGTTAACCGCAGCCTTCGGTAATTTCACATAGCTATGGAAAATCACATAGCTGGGTGGGGTTTTTGACCCATAAGATTTTGCGGCCAACTCGGACAGGAAATCCCTAGACAAATTTGGGGTCAAATTTGGTCAAGTAGTATTGGACAATTTGTGCGCGTCATATATTTATGTAGTATGTACATATAATTATATATATACAGTATATATATATATACTGTATATATATACAGTATATATATACTGTATATATAATCATACTGAAGTCTAGAATATTGAATTTCCAAACCTCATCCCATTTTATTGTATATGTTTTACATGTCCATATTCTATCCACTTCAGGATCGCTGTAAATCCATATAAATAAACAGGGACCAAGCTTCATTCTGCTTGGTTTGTTCGCCTAGTGGTTGAAATTGCAGCCTTGTCATGGCTTTGTCTCCATCTGGGGGACTAAACAAAGTGCTCCTGCGCACCCATGGACCATGGATCATTATTGTGAAGTATTCCAAACATGGAGGTTTCTCATACATGATGCGAAAAGGACACAGTGACATCAGGCTTGCAACAGAACACAGTCTTGTGATTTTTCTCATATACTTATATACTTTATAAAATTTGTGCCTAGCAGCCTATCACTGTTGCACACCAAGGCTGCCAGACTAATATTGTGACCCAAAGAACATTTTAACTGGGAAGTAACACAACAAGATTGTTTGATCTACACGCTTGATCGAACATGATTCAAACATTAATATCAAGTGAATACAAACAGCACATTTGTCCAAACCTAACCCGCATTTATCCAGTTTCGATTTTCTGGCAGTTTGGACCAGGCTAATTTCATAATTTTCTGGTTTTACCGTAACATGCCGTGAATCTCATCCGTTTTATTGCCATTTCACTGTCATTTACTCATCTTTCACAGAGCCGAGCTCATATCACAGATGGTCAGATTTTCCGTGAACTCGTCGAGTAGGGGCTCCAAGACGGGTACCCGTACCA
The DNA here is from genome assembly GCA_947184155.2 of Cladocopium goreaui. Lineage (NCBI taxonomy): Eukaryota > Dinophyceae > Suessiales > Symbiodiniaceae > Cladocopium > Cladocopium goreaui. The sequence continues at coordinate 491,746 of CAMXCT020002224.1, read as the reverse complement.
CCCTTTTTTTTTCCCATTACCCTCTGGTAAACTAACATAACTATGGAAAATCACCATTTTTAATGAGAAAATCCACTATAACCGGCCATTTTCAATGTTAGTCATTACCAGAGGGTAATCATCACCGATGAAAAAATGGCAGGCGCATCGCGTGCATCTCCCTGGCGAATCGGGTGGCTTCCTGCATCAAGGAGCGTGCAGCGTGCCGGGATGTCACGGGGCGGAACGAGGGATGACATGGTCGGATTGTGGCCACTCACAATGCAAACTTGACTGGTGGTTTTATTAAACCATATTAAACCGAGCTATATGATGCTAGATATATATATATACATTATATACACAACTGTATATGCTTGAATTATCCACCATAAATTTAAGGGATACTTTGGGATGATGATTCTCGATGGCCAAAAAAAAAATGGGTCATTGATCCATGCCGATGCCACAGAGACAGTGACTGGTGTCCAGCCACAAGAAGCAGTTTCTTCAGGGTCAGTGGAGTATTTTTTGATGTTTTTTGAATCTGCATCAGTGAACGATGTCACTGATGTCACGTGCTAGTTTGATCAAGAGACTTGCTAGTCAGAAGAATAGTCATCCTGAAACAGAAAGGCAACCAACAACTAGAGTGTGTTCACTCATGGTGGTCCACTCTTATCCATCTAAACTCATCTCCTAGACGCATGTTTCTAACAATTTTGAGTACCCTAAACCATTGGTTTACAGTGTCAGAACCTTGTGAAAGCGGTAAATTGTTGGGATATTTTGAGGGTCCGCAGTGTCAGAATCCAACAGAGGGCGGCCGCGCTGTGTTTTCTCGGCTTAGCTGGGCTCTGAGCCAAACTGTTTAGTGATATGGGCCTCATACGGGCCTCATACGGGCCTCATACGGGCCTCATACGGGCCTCATACGGGCCTCATACGGGCCTCATGAAATTTGAACGATGAACATTGCACGGAAGGCAGACAAGACACACCACTGCTGCTACTGTGGCATCATCTGCTCAAACTTCGCTCGAAGATGGCCACAGTTCGGGCGAAACGGATCAAACCAACCTGGATTCGTTGTGTTTTTTTTGCGGATGCGGGCGCTCCAAACTTAGCTAAAATGCATCCAATCCTTTTCCAATGGAACCAGGGCCAGTTGGTCCCCGACGCTGTTGGATGACTCTTGCAGTGGCCATGGATGGCGGCCATGATGTCCCACCAAGGCAGGGGTCTTGCAGGTTGAAGGCTTGTATTCTTTTGTTGTGATGACAATGATTATAATGATTATATATTAATTATTTTGTGTAGGATTATCATTGATTAGCTGTGATTAATGATCATAATTATTGTGATTGTTATTGTGATTTATTATGATTATTATTTTAGGATGACAATAATGATGGTGACGACGATGAGGATTCTTTTCACTACGATAGTAAGGTGTATTTAGTATTAAGTATTCTTATGAATATCAGTACTAGTATTACTCTTGTTAAACTCTTGTTATACATATATAACTATCAGTAGGTATCATGAATAGTGTTACTAATACTATGTATCATTCTATAACAACTACTAATGAACACTATTATTATAACTATTGTGACAGTAGAATGATACTAACTGTGATTATATATTACTATGATATACTATGATATACTATGATATACTATGATACTATGTGACACGATGTACCCTCTGGTAAACTAACATAACTATGGAAAATCATCATTTTTTATGGGACAATCCACTATAAATAGCCATTTTCAATAGCTATGTTAGTCATTACCAGAGGGTATCCAAGCTGTGATGCAGCTCCAGGCGACTCCGCGGACTGAAATCCCGTGCCCGGAGTTCCGGGCCTCTCCTGCTGGTTGTCGCCATGGTGCCCGGGGACTGGGACACCTCGCGGACACGTCGCTTCGTTGGGATTCTTGGGACCCCCGTCATGTGCCTATGGGATTGAAGAAATCCACTGATGGGATATACCCATAGGCACAGAGTGGGTATACAATACCATAATCAATTGAATGGTATATCCCATCAGTGGATTCAATGGTATATTATGGTATATCCCATACTATTGTACCATTATATAATATGGGATTATACCATAATCAATCCAATACTTATATTATCATATATTATCCACTGATTGTGTGAACTATGGTAACATTCCAGTAACTATAGGACAACAAAAAGTATCAGAAACCAGAAAGAATACTATGTTATTGGATATAACTATAGGATTTCCTATCCACTGGATGTATCAGAAACCCCTATAACATCCTATAACTATGGTATTATCCATGGATTATAACTGTGGATATAACGATGGTTGTATGCTGAAAGAAATATCCACT